>VZTO01009343.1:0-89308 GCA_013400615.1 Syrrhaptes paradoxus | reverse complement strand
GGAGGAACACGGCAAGTTGCCCACAGTACTATTTCCATTCTGAGTTGTGTTTGCTCATGGATCTATCCCTACGAGCAGTTGTGGCAGCACACATGTACCTGCAGCTTGTTGGAGCTAGTGTAATGCTCTTTTGCATTTCTAGTTGGAAGTATCAGTTGAACCATATTTCAAGAAACATTGAAGTTGTTTTGTTTCTCCATCCTTTAAAATGCATCTTTCATTGTCTCTGTCATGAAAATTTATATATTAAAAGCTCTGAAGATTTTGAATACAGGAATTTCATCTTGTGAGCCTTCACACAAGTGGTACTAGTATTTCATAGAGAATGAAGTTAATTTCACCCGACATTAATAATCTAGAAGTGAGACATTTAGTTAAAACTAGATCTCCAGACTTCCTTGGTAATATAGAGATGAGTATTTCCAGGTTTGATTCGTCTCACCTGTGGGCACACATTCTAGGCAGGACTCATACTTTGATTCACCTGTTGCTCTCACTCACTTGTCTATAGAAGGAACAGCTGTTGGAAGCTTACTTAGACACCAACTTTGAGATAAAGAGTTTAGTAGAATGAATCTCATCCTAAGCCATCAGGAGACTCTGATCTCTGAACATAGGTCTATGGGCAGAAGGCCTGTGCATGGCCTCTGTTACTCTGTCTGGAACCCGAGTAATTCAACTGAAGCAAATAGATGTCTTGTTGGAGAACTCCATAGGGGCAAGAGATTAAAGGATAAAGGAACTGCCATGCAAAGTTCTCAGATTTTAGGCCTTTGGAAAGGGCTATATCTCTGGCAGATCCTTGACCATGCCCGTCCGACCTAGAGTCATGGCGGAGAGCAGACCCTTGGTAAATAGGGCACAGCCACCACCATTATGATGTTAAAGGCTGTAGTTTGATAACATTTGGATAGGACAGGGATTATTTTTTTATGGGACCAACCCTCAGCCAAGGTAAATCACCCCTTGCCACTTACGTACACCACTTTAAAGTAGATCAGGATCTGGCACAGATTTTTCCGGCATTGCCCTTTCCACATCATATCACAGCCTTCCCTTTAGAAGAGATACAACTCAACCATGTAAACAGAAGACATACATTTGAACGTAAAATGTGTTCATTAATACCACATGCTCCTTGACTATTGGGAAAATTTGTCAGTCTTAAAGCAAGGGCTGATGTTCATTCTTCTTAATTAGAGAGGGAAGTTGGGAGAAAAAGAATAAATATTAAAATATACTTTACCTTATGCATGAAAAATATTATTCAAAAACCCATCTGGGATTTTCCTGTCACCTTTGCTTTACTTTGGAATACAGGATTATCATTAAAATGTTTGGCTTCTTCGTTTTACACCATCTTGTACCACTTAAAATGTATGTAAAAATAATCCTAGATCCTGAAATCCCTACTCATCCCCAACATCTTATATGTTTCTGATCTTTGGTTTGTGTTTTATGAACATAGCTATAAAAAAATTTATTTTATATTATTTTTAGATCTGTGAGAGATTGGGTTTCAAATTGCTGATAGGCTCTTTTTTAGGCTTCAAGGAAAGGTATCTGAATATTTAAACTTCTTTAAGAGTGGTTTCCATGATAGTTTTAAATAAATCCACATGTATTTTTAAATATAACCACATATATGTATATATGTATACGATTTAATGGAAATAATAATGGTTCAGACTTGCTTGGCAGTGGCTGCCCTTTTCTTGTCTAACCTCTGAATTCCTACGGCTAAGTGAAGACAGAAAGCGTGGCCCTAAAAATACTTGAAACAACAGTGAAAAAATGAAATAAAAGATAATAGACTATTTCTAATGTGATAATCTGGGAGAGCACATAGCACGCTGTGGTCATTTTACTGTAATGCACACCAGTCCTCCTGACTTCTTTCTGCATTTCACTTTTGAATCATTGCATCGTATTGGTACTAAATGTGACAACAATTTTTTTTAATGCTTATTACGTATACAAGGCCAACTTCCTCCCACCAAGCCTGTGTAGTTAGCTGAGGTGGATGGCAGTCGTGATAGGCACTGTCTATCACCAAGGAGATGGAGAGAAGCACTTCCAAAGAGGGATTCAGATCATCTAATATTTGGTCTCTGGAGATGCCTGTCAGTCTGATTTTAGTATTAAGAGGAGAGTAGTAGAACAGGATCACTTCCAGCTTAATTCCTCTCAATTAAAAATAACTGGAGATAACGTGGACTCCAACCTAAGTGCAATATTCTAGTGAGCTTACATGCAGTAAGCAAATTTTGATGTGAAAATATATTACTGATAGGTGATAGCATAGTATTAGTTAAACAGTAATGAGCTGGGCGTTGTCTTGTTTAGATGTATCCATCTAAGAGTTAAGCGTCTAATCTAGGGCAATCATCTAAACTTCCCTTGTAGTTGCTAGAGACTGGCTTCTCTAGTGGATAATTAAAAGTCTAGGATGGATGAATCGGTCACAGGATGAGGACCCTAGCCCAAATATATTTAGAACACGATTTATTAAATCATGACATATAAATGTATATTTCTGTAAGTTACAATTTTCATAGCATTACTGTACAAAAAATCCAGAATACTATGGTTCTACTCAGAGGGTTAACAGAAAAGCACTAGGCATGCTGATTACATTGGTGTATCCAAACTGCTTTGCTTTATTAGCCAGTGTTTGCTGATTTTTTTTTCAGAAAATTCTTGAAAAATTTCAAGTTTGAAATAATTTAAGTGTTGTTGTTTAAGGAATTTCTATAACCAAATTAATCTTATTTTTAGCTTAACTTATCGCAGGAATAATATGTATCATTGATGCAGTGTAAGTCTGTAGTTATCAATTTTATTAATTCCACAAGTGATTCCAGAAATCTCTCTTTTTTTTTAAGTACTTACTATAGAGCTTACAATGGTGACATAGGTGACTGAGACTGTCTTTCTTATGGTAAACAAACAATATTGTAATTTCAAGAAAGTCCTAAGAATCAGCTTTTCGGTTTGTTAGTGTACTAGTTAGGGGAAAGCTATCTCATGACATGCATTGTGTAAATCATCTTTGTAGATGAAGATTGTTCATATTAATGAACACATTCCTTTTCCTTGACATTGTAGCAGAAACTGTTTACTTGTTAATGAACAACCAATACATTAATTTGCTTCAGACTGTTAGAGGGGAAAGTGAGATTCCAGTCATTGACAATGTTATTGCTTTACAGTAGCCCTCATCTAATTTAAATGTGGTGCATACTACAATAAGCAAAGCCAAACCTGTAAATAAACTCCTGAAAAAGCCTGGTGGGTGTTTATTCAGTTGGGTGCTTGCATACAGTAGCATGTGACAGCAGGAAGGCTTAAAAGAATTGTCAAAATGAAAGCGATACATCCACAAATAAGAGCTAAATTGCAATCCTTTTCCTATGGGGCATATGTGCTTAAAAAGAAAAAAAAAAAAGAAAAAGTAAATAAAATTAAAATTGGCTCAGAGGTTTGCAGTGCTACTATATTACCACGGGGCAAGTACATTAAATCATTGTTATTTGCTAGCCTGGGGTATATGTTAGAAAATGGCATCTTTTTTATTTAGTTTATATTGTGGGAAGGGAGAGCTTTCCTAATATTATTGCAGTGCCTGCTAGTGCTGCCGTGGTTAAGGCTGTGTTAGTATTTCCATTATAAACTCTCAGTCTCAAAGGTTTTTAATTTGACCGTAAAAATTTGCTTCAGGCAGAAACTTGGCATACAATTTTTCAGCTCAGAGTGATTCTTTTCTGAAAATATGAGGGAAATCAGCTTGACCTTTTCAACATTTATTTTCTAAGTGTACACAAACATTCACACACACACACAAATGGGAGCAGCTTCAACAAAGGCTGTTTTATGCAGCTTGTTTCAGATGTGTTCGATTTTCAGGCGTGTCTCGCAGGTCTTAACTACAAAGGTGACAGCTCAGAAATTTTGGGCATCTTGAAAACCAGGGAGACAACTCAGAGAAAACTTGATCAAGAGCAAAAATGTTCCATATGTGGAAGAGTTTTATTTTGACGTGACAAGCATTTAAAGTTTGTGTAGTAATGGATATGTGTATATGCCCTGCTGAGTCCTCATGTAGTTCCTAAACCCATGAGTTTAAGTCATTCCACATAGCAAATGCTAAATGTTAATATGCTGAATTTCCCTTTAAGACTGGGATAAGAAGTAACTCTGTCTTGTGTTTTAGAGTAGCACCATGGACAAATCTGACATTACACCAGCCAAAAGGGTCCATGAAGAGAAGAATCAAAGGAACATGTTTTCTCTTAAGGGGAAAAAATTATCTGAAAAAGACATGGCTGAAAGCTCACACTGAGTAAGAGAGATATAAAAAACAGTTTAAAAAGCATAAGTATGGAATCATTTGAAAACTCTAGAAGTGCAAGGGAGCCGCGCAGTGTGATGAATCCATATGCAGACACAATCAGCTGCTAATCTGGAGCAAATTTAGAGCTACAAACAGGCATAATTAATAAACAAGTCAAACACATCCAGCAGCAGACGGAATTGAAATCTTAGTTCTTTTAGCATACATAATGCAGAGCTCTTCTTCTTCATATATTCACTAAATGAGACTGTGCGTGGCTGTTTGAAGTAGTGTTACATGCAGGCTAGTGGGAAAATTCGGTGTTTAAAAAATGGCTGTAAATTATTTTTTTAAATACCAATTCTACAGCATGCTTCTACCTTAATGGGTCCTTTTGGGAAATTACAGCTTTCAAAAAGTGATGTCTGTGCATTTCATACTTGTCTGCAAATGTACTTGAATAGCCCATGCCAAATGGCTTCAGTAAGAATTGAGTTGCCATATTGAGGCTTCATATTACCTGCAGGTTTCTGCAGTCATGGCCAGAAGAAGGAACAAAATATCCACGAAATAAAGAGTTCATGGAATGACACACTTGCTATGGAGATATCTTCCTAATCCTTCTTAGTGATTGACTTGAGTCGTGAACCCCAGAGCTCAGTCATTTCCAAAAGTGTTCAGCCTACCTAAGTGCATGGGGAAGGGACACTGGACAGAGTTGTGCTATTTCTTGGCATCCACCTACCTGGGCACCCAGCACCTACAGAACTGTGTTAGCTCCACAGCCAGCAGCGCTGCACATTTTGTCAAGTGAGGTTGGGAAAATAACTGTTTATGCTAAATGACAGAACTAGAAAAAGGTATATAGGTAGAAATTAGCCATGACAAATTTAGACTGGCATTTGGAAGGTGGTTTCTGACCAACTGATCAGATTTTAGAGGATTTTTTTCCAATAGAACCATTAGAGACAAGAAACTCCAATTGATTTTCAGGTGGAATTTGATCTGTTGATGAGAAACTTTCTTCTTGAGGTGTTTCTGATATGTCCTAGTATGCGTATTCTGTTGTAGGAAGGTATTGGACTCAGAAACCCAGAAAATACCTTGTATTTCTATGTTCCTAACAGATTTTAAAGCTAGTGATAAGAGTTATTCATACATATATAATTTTAAGTGTCTGGAGAAAAAAGCAGCAACAAAGAAGAAGCCTAGCTTACTCTCAAGAAGAGCTGACATTACTACTCTGTGACTGTTACTGCCACTGCTACTAGTACCACCATTTTTGCCGTTCAGAGCTAATTACTCTTTTTACCTACACATTTCTATTAGGTGCCTGGAATGGTTCAACATCTTCTAATAAGACCAGAAGGGTCTTATATGAATAATAGCACCTATAAATGTATTTTCAAACAGAATGCCGACAGCTATTGAAGCTGAGGTCCATAATATGGTGAGAGTTTCAGAACTGATAAGAGAGAAATTGGTAAATTGAGAGAGGATTATTTTCAAGGTTTAAATGCAATGGATCATATGTCCAAGCAAATTACTGGTGATGTATCTTGCAAAGGAGAGCAATAGATTTTTTTTTTTCTCTTCAGCAAATCCAAACACATCGGAAAATGCAAATAAGCCTTTAAGGTACGAACTTCTGACAATTTGGTGCCCATCATGAATCTTAACTAGCTGTAGCCTTTTTGGAGTTACTTCAGTGTAACATGGAGTTAAAATTTAAGGTCACTAACATCAGATCTTGACAATTTTTGCCATTGATTTTTAAGGGGTGGGAGGAATCAAACTGACTGACTGATTCTAAAACCAGAATTAGTTCAGAAGAGGCATTTCCAGAAAGAGTTGAAGTATAGAAAGGGAGGAGGAGGACTCTTAAATAATTCCCAGTGGCTAATTTGTCACTTGCCATTTGTTATGATTTTCGGTGTCTCATCTGAGGGGAAGAAAATTGCTCAAAGTGGTCCAAGGTTAAAAACATATCCACTATAACTTGTTTTTTATTTTATTAAGGAATTAATAATAACCTTTTATATTCTGTCTGAAAGAAAATTGTTATAAGGTTAAGTTGAATGTGAAATTAAATAGCACTTTTCTAAAGTATGCAAAAGCTATCTAAGGAAGTGGTAGCCTTTAAACAACTTTCTAAATTATTTCAATTTAGAAAAATTTTCATTTATTTTGAAAAGTAAGAAACTTAGGAATTGCTATGTGGTTTGAATGGCATAAAAGAAACTTTAATTTTCAAGGGACTAACTACATAATTTCTAGATGATACATATTGCTGCAAAAATCAGGAGGGATGCCAAATGGCATTTTTCAAATCTTGCCATTTGTACTAATAAATGTAAGTGAACAAGAATGAGATCTGATATTATTACCTTAACTTATAAGCTAAGTTTTTAAGTTGTTGCTTAATTTTACGTAAAATATTTGCTCTAGAATGATAATAAAAGAGTGAAAAAAGACAAATCACTTAATACTTCAGCTCTAGTCTCAACTTCTAATGAGCTTATGTATCTTGAGCAGAGAAGCATTACAATATATTTCAATTGAATCATCACAAGAAAGCCACTAAGGAGTTACATCCAGCTGCATTCCTGAGAAGCTGTGCACAGGCTTTAAAAATTAGTCATGCAGCCACATCCTAATTTTCCCACATAAACCTCTTCTCCAAAGTGAGTCTTGATGAGCATGATTATAAAAAAAAAAAACAAAACCAAAAAACTATTCAAAAAATTTACACTTCATGTGTTAATTTGCCGGCACAGTAGGTAAGTTTGGATAAGCATATGGAAATCAAATATAGTTGTGGACTGACAGCCTTTGTATCTGGTGCCCTTCAACACTATACATACCAACTCTCATGAGAAATGTGAATGCTATTTTACAGTGGAAGCCTGCTAAATCCCACTAATGACTGGAAGATTCATTGTAAATGGCTGGATTTTGGGAATTAGAAGGTGAATGAAGAAATACAATAAAGGACCAGAGGATAATGCATTGCACAGTGTACTTTTTCATTTCTTCTGACAAATGATTTAGTTTTAATTTCATACTTCATACATTATCAGCAAGTGTGCTGGAGTGTAAAAGCTACAAATAAGGAGTTTGAGTAATATGAGATCCCACCAGGGGTCTCTGATTATTTTTGCTGAAAGGCAAAAAAAGTGCTGTTTTATCTATGTTGATAAAACCGTGTATTTTATCCTACTCTCATTTACAAGTTAATAGTTGCTATTTGACAGCTGGTTCATGGAACAGTTCTTGATGCAGGAGATAGCTGCAAAAGTAGACTAGTATTCAGTCTTTCTAGGAGATGAATTTTTATGTTCACATATAAACTGACAAACAGGGTTACAGCCATTGGTACTTTCCCTTTTGGACTTTGTCTTCCCAAAGTATGTGTCCTCCTCACTGGCAGCACAAGTTTTTGGCAACCAGAAATAAAGACTACTGATTCGTGAACACCATAATCCTTCATGAACCTTCACTGTCTTCAAACAACACAGCTCCCTTCTGACCCCTTTCACACACCTCCAGCCCCTCCAGGCCACTCATTTCTTTCTCCTTCCTACCCTTCCCTTCTCTTGGGAAGTAGAAATATTGTACATCTGTGTGGTAACACACTGCTCCAGCGGAATAAAAAAGTTTTAACCTGCATTAATAATCTGGTTCTGTTAATTGCTTCAATACACCAGCATACAAGGAAAAAGGGTATGAAAAATTGGCTGCTGCAGTGGGAAGATGAGACTACTAACAACAGCAGTGGTGGCTTAAACTGTAAATGAGAGTAAGGTTCAAAAAGTGTGTATTGTGTCTGTTGAGATGAAGTCCTTTCAAAGCATTTTTATTTTGAGTAAACTGAAAGAATGGTGTGATGTGAAAAAAAATCACAGTAACAAAAGAAGAAAGACTTGGAGAAAGTTGGGACATGATCATTTATGTTTAATTATTCTACACTCTCAGTAAAACTGGGACTATGTGGAGAGGAGGCATCATGTGTTGCCTTCAGATTGCCTACATGCTTTAGGTTTTTCCAGTGCTTTCTAAAGGACAATGGTGGAAGACACACACAGAGTCCATCTTGCAGTCACTTGCCCCAGGGTGATAAATGACATATAGCTTTATTATTTGTTGCCACTTAACCTTCAAGATGGAAAAAGTCAGTTGCTGGAAACCTTAAGCCTAGATGCTGCCCTGATTGTAGCATTTTGCTCTGCCCCAGAGCTGCACTGGCTGGGGAGTGTTTTCCTCTTGTCATGGTATAGATAGGAAATTAAACCCTGTCCCAACGCATGCCAGGAGGCAGGCTTTGCACTGCTCATCTCTACCAGAAAACGCCAGCAGCCCTGAGGCTCCTCTGCATCAGCAGCTTCTAACATGGTAAAAATCGTTGATGCCTTAAATGCCATTTAGTCTGGCTAAATGAAGGCCAGTGAAATCCTCTTTTTGAAAGATACTTGAACCAATGATAATCATGAAAGAGACACTTCTGCAAAGCAACTGAAAAATGTAGCTGTTAGTTGTTAGCTGTTGGTTTGTTGCCTCTTTACCAGCTGTGAGCATGTGCCAGGCATCAGGCAACAAATGGGGACCCTGTAGGAGGCTTGCAATTCAGTAGTAAATGGTCATAACCAAGTCTTCCCTGGCAAGCAGACAGATTTGGGTTTTTCTTTCATTTTTCTAAAGAGGAAACTCATTCAAAACTCAAACTTGCCTCCTGTTATTTGTTTCTCTTATGTTCAGGGATATCGGACTTTGGAAACATTAAATAAAAAAAAGAGAGATTAACGGCATTATGTCAAAGAACTATCCAAATCTTATAGTGTTTCTCCTCTCTGGGCAACAGACGGATAATGAATATAGGATCTAGATTATGTTCAGCTGCTCATTCTCAAGTACAGACATGTTGCACTCCAGGCAGAGAACTCTCTTGAATTGAAACCTTGGTAATTCACTATTTATTTCTCTTCATGTTACATGGGGCTTGGTATTGTTATTTTGCGTGCAATTGCCACATAGTTAAATCTATGGTACCACAACATTCCAGGATATCCCCCAAATTAATATCTTTTTACACCAGCTGTAAGTAGGAGAAACAAAATACACAGGTAGCAAATTTAATGAATGTCATTGCAATTAGGAAGTTAAACTTTTATCACGGAGAGAGCTACTTGTTATCACAGGTTGCTGGATTTTTGATCAAAAACATAGATTTGCATATATTATTTTTAGTAGATACTGAACTTTGAAGTATATCAAGTTTAATTATGCAATGTAGTAAAAAAAAGACATCTATTGTCCAAGGCTTCTCAAATCACCTGCATAGAAAAAATCAATTTATTCTTTTCTGTTAGACCCCTGAAAAGATAATTCCACTGACCCTGAAAATAGACCTCTTTTTATTCTTGGCCACATCCATAATCCTCCTTTCTTAATATCTGAAAAGAAAGTCATAATTAATATGCTGCTAGAGAGTTTTCATTATTTCTTCAGAATTACCTCTTAATTTACTAGATTAGCCTGATTAAGTAATTAATTTGTCAGTTCCAGTTTTTCCTTAAGAATATGAAATATCTCATTTTTGACCAGGCAATGCTGAATTAAACTGCAGCCGAGGAAGACATTTTGGCCTAGATTTCTTTTGTTTAAAATTCTTTAAAACCATTTTCTTGATGCACACCTAATTACTGAACACAGCAGAGCCCCGTGGGCCCTCTGTACCTGCAGATTTTGCAGCCACAAAGCAGTAAGTGAAGCCCAGCAGCCCAACAAGCTCTTCCCCCTGCACTAAGAGCCACGACACAAAGGGAAGAAGGGTATTGTAAACCACAGTCCTGCTGCTACAACACAGCTATTTGGTCATTTACTGAAATGCTGGATTGAAGTGCCACTAAAGATGTGCAATCACTCTCCTGTAGAAGTGGTTGTTTCCATTGGCTGGAGAAGAGAAAACCCTGATTTATTTTTTTCTCCAGTATAATTCCAATTTTCTGTGCATCAGTGAAGAATACTGTCCTTCCTTCACCAGTGTGTATCAGAAAATTTCATGCTGTTTCTGTGTCCATTTTTTGAGAACTGTGGACTTTTCCCTTTGGTGTTTTTGTTGTTGCTAAGAAAAAACCTGTGGGCATGTAATTATAATATTTTCTTTTACTTGTAAGTCTGTAACAAAAGTGTCATCCTATTCTCTTTACATGTCAGGAGAAATGAGTCCATGTTCCCTGCAGTCTTTCCCATTTCACCCAAATGGATCAGTTAAGTATCTAACTCACTGTCTGCATGTATTGATGTGCTCAGTAGCCTAATTTGTGTAAAATATGCAGTGGTTGCCATTAAAATGTCAACCTTTAGCCCTTATAGCAGCTATATTTGGGGGACTTGTAGGTTCCTGCCTGCAACTCGAGGTTGTTGGTACCATAATTGCCATAGGCAGAAATTTTCTGAGGCCCTTGCAAAGGTTTAATGACCATCTGTGTGCCTCTGTTGGGACACAGACTGGCAGAAACTGTCTTGCTCTGCCCTGATGCCCCTGGTAAAACCCTGAGAGAGGCTAAGAACTCAGTCAGTCTTAGGAGCTGGAGTAGGATGGAGACTGGTATACACACATATATGTGTGTATAAAACGATAGATGGAGAAAGCCAAACCACAAATAACCACATGGCACTGAAATTCCTGGAGACCAGCAGTTCACAAATCAAGAGAACATACCCAGTGAAGAGTGATGAACTGAAAAGGAGAGCACGAAAACCTGACATGCTGTGAACTAAGCAAGAGTTTCCAGACTGCCAGATTTCAGTGACGTGAAGAATACTGGATTTGGCAATGCAGGAGCCGGCAAGAGATGACCGGCTGCTCTGGCATTTCACATTGCACGAGCATGTAAATGATGTAGTGATGGCGAGGTGCAATGCTATAAAGGGAGGAGTGGGCAGCTGGCTCACACAGACCGTACCAGTGTGGAGGCAGAGCTGGCTGTTCCAGCTCCCCAGTTTGAAGCGTTAGACGTCATGTTTTGTACTTGATTCCCAAACCTGTGTATTTTTCTTTTAGGCCAAATGAAGAGGTGACATCTGCTTTTATTCCAACCTCCTGTCTGCAGATCTGGTGTTGTGTCTGCCCTACAGGGTTACACTCTGCTCAGGGGAGACTTCACCATAGCTGACACAGAGGAAGCCCTGAAACACATCAAAAAAATACAGACTTTTAGAAGTAAAGCTCTAATGGCCTCAGGTGAGAATGTGACCAGAAAATTTTCGACTCGTCCAAATCACAGGAACAGCACATGGCCTCTCTCTGACCCCAGTATCAGCTTAGTCCCCTCTCAGCCATCCCAGTGACTGGGTGCTGCTGCCCAGTTCAGCCAGAGGAGCAAGAGAATGTTTCCTTGCTCTCCCACTTCTTAGGTAAAAATGGAAATTGGTCAGAGGCAAAGCTTTCAAGGCCCATTCAGCCCAAGACCAAGGGAAAGAGGGGCAATGCACACAGGCTACCATGCAAAGAGGATAAATTCAAAGCACTTTTCTAAAAAGGGGCAGTGCTTTCAGTGCAACATGACAAAAAAAAAAGACAACCCACAAGGCAAAAGGGCATTTTTTCTCTTTTGCAGAAAAAGAGGAAGGATAATAGCATCCCTTTAAAATGAGGGATGAAGCAGGGGTAGGAGGAAGAGTGGAAGAAGATGAAGGAGCTGTTGCTTCCTCTCAGGAATCTGAGGAAGGAAACAAGGCGACACATCATGAAAAGCTGACCCTGCTGCTTGTCCCCTGCAATATGGCACCAGAAGGTGGCATTGTTCTTTGGCACTTCTACCAGAAAGCTCTTTTGCCCCAGCCCACTCCTGTTTACAGAAATACTACTTCAACCCTGACTGTTAGTGATGTGCACATCAGATGACAACACTGTAACCTGCAATAACTGTAAACCCAGGGCACAACACAAACACTCCAAGGACAAATACATTGCAGCATTTAAGTAAAAAATATTAAGTTTGATGTGGTTTAATTTACTGGAAATGAGTAAAAGGAATTCGCTCCGGTTTTTATGGGATAGATTTGGCTAGCAAGAATCACAGCTCTGCCTATTCTGGGCCACTAGCTTTATCAGGGTGAATCCACCCCATGTAGAAATGTTAGAAATCTCTCAATGCTCTTTGGTTCCAATGTTAAATTGTTTAGAAAACTGTATTTTAAACTATTTCCCTTGGCAGCCTGATCTTTAACCCAATAACATTTTGAGGATTTTTTTCCCTGTCATCCAGTTTAAATCTCTTCTTCCTTAAATTTAGGTTTATGTCTGTTTCCCTTGTCTCTGCTTTTCTGCTTTTCCTGCTGAGCCCTCAGATTTATAGGCTGAGTCATTCCTGCTTGAGGTTTCTTCCCATTCTTTGCTTTGTTTGTTCTGCTAATTTCAGCAGCATGTTTCTCTTTTGTTCATGTACTAGAACTCAATATTTAAGATACTCTTGTTATCCTCATCATTAGTTTGCCCACTTCATCATCTATATAACCTGTGATGTAATTCAATCCTTCTCCAGTAGCCTCAGTTGGTTTTACATGGAAATCTGTATAAGGAGGATATGAATGATCCAGAGCTTCAAAAGCAAGTTCTTGAATATTAATGACTCTGTTTTTTTATCTCCAGGATGGTAGGCTGCCAATATCCATGTCTTTGAAATCCTTCCTGGCAGTAGGTTACTATCTACTTCAACTCGGCAGTAATCATGCTGCTTTGATGACTTTTAGTTTAAATTTTTTTTGTTTGCATAGTGGATCTTTTTCTTCCCTTCCTTCCTTTGTTTTTGATTACCCTTTTCATCAGCTGGTGGATTAATTAGACAATTTTTCCCCTGACTTTCAGCAAATCCTCATTTTTGGAGGGAGTTTGAGTCTGTTAAGAGTTGCATAGCTTGGCATGTCTTGCATCTTTGAGCCCTTTTTTTTCTACCTTCTGTAAGATGTGAATTGGTCTGCATGCCTAATCTGAATCAGTGGACAAAAGCTATTTTGGTCCTTAATCCACTCTGAGCAAGTAATTGTTTTCCCTCACTAATGTTCTTTAACAAAAATAAACCTTCAATCCCTGTCTTGTGATATCCTGGTGTGAGACAGCTCAAGAGCATCCACTTCCATCTCATAATTAAGTGACTGTATCAACAAAACATGGCTTTGTTACTAAGTGCAGAAAAATAACTAAGTAGTCAAAACTTTCTTCTCACTGTTGTGCAAATAAACCAGTGAAACCAATTCTCTCTTTTAAATCCATGAGCACCTACAAAGCTCAGAATATGGAGATTCATTTCCCCATTCTCATCTTCCTTTCTCAGATCCGTGCATGGTATGTGCCTTATCTTTCTCTGTGGAGGTTGTTATCTCACTGTGGTTGATTGCTGTCCTCTCTGGACAAACATTAGTGCGATGAATTATATACAGCCAGCATGCTACAAGCATGCAGATTTCTAAGTACAGAATGATGGAGAATGCAGGGTTCAGTGAAAGATGTGTCCCTCATTGAGTCACACCAACAAGCTGCCAAAAGGAAGGGGCAAGACGTTCAGACCCCATTTCTCCACAGTGTTTTACTCACCAGTTAAGAACAGCAGGTGATGCCTAATGTAGTACTCTTTAAAAAATAGTAAATTATTAATATAACTATTAATACACAATAACTGATACAATAAATCACTAGTAAAACACAATAGCAGACTGGGGTTGCTATAATATTGCTGTAGTTGGGAAGCAACCTTTATTCTGCTCTTGAGGGTGAACTGCCTGTCTCCTACTTCAGGCACAAAAAGAAGCTTTTAGGGGTGAAAGATAAAGCCAGTCTTTACCCTTTAGCAGGTTTCAAAAGGCCCCTTGGTTATGAAAGCTAACTATCCATTCAAAAAGGAAGCATAGGCAAAGGCAGAAACTCACTGTCATCTCATCAGGAGGTAAACAGCAAATCCACGAAATAATGGAATGAGGAAACTTTCTCATGTTACCTTAGTGTAAGCAGATTAAACATATTTTTGCTTTTATTTTTTCTGCCAGCATCTTTTATAAACATTTGTGACTGTGTTGTCTGCTTTGAATATTATGAATAAATGCATGTTTGAGGTTTTGCTGAGCCTGAGGTGAGTGAAGTGCATCTGGCTCACTCCCGTGTTCCAGGTCTCCCACCAGCAGCAGCGAGCTGTTCCTCTTCCCAGTCTGCAGCAGGGCCAGCCCTGGTCCTTGATCCAACTCTCCTGCACCTTGTTGTTCTCCAAGGGATCCAACACATCAGGCCCACCTGAACCACACGGGGAGCGTGAACATGGGGGTCAGGAAAGGCAGAAATACCTTCCAGCTCCCCGTCAGTGAGGCAATGGCTCTCTGCTATGCTGGAAGGTGTCAACAACATCCCTCTGTCCCACGGAGACCGCTGTACTGGGAAACGAGAGAATCAAGTCTTTATCCACCATGATAGTGAATTTCTTAAATGGCTCAAAACATAGCCATACTTTGACACCAGCCTACGTGGTGGGAGTGTAGGTGGCCTGTAGTTGGCAGTCCAGGCCTGCACCAAGCTGTGCTGCCTCACTGTGGGGAGGTTGGGCTTTGGTACAGGCTGAAGAAGCAATGAGCAGTTACAGCTGCTGCTAACTAAATTGAAGCTCTGTGGATTTAACGAGGGGCCTTGTAGAGGCGGGTCTGCCTGCTCCATGGGACAGGTTCATGGAGGAACACAGATCAACAGCGAAGGAGGCACCAAGTGGTTTGGTTTAGGGACTTGGGTGGTGTGGGTTGGTGATTGGACTTGATGATCCTTGAGGTCTTTTCCAACCTTGATGGTTCTATATGATTCTGCTATGCATTTTAGGAGATGGAAAAAACCCTCCAAACTAAAAACCTAAACAAGAGGCTGCCTCAGTTCTGGAATTTCATTTGAGAGCTCCAGCAAGGAAGGGAGCACTGCCACAGCAAGCTGACGGTTGCCTCAGCCTGGGGTGCACATTGCAATGCAACAAGACAGGGAGCTAAATGTGGGCACCTAAGTAGATCTAGTCCCTTAATAAAAGTAAACTGGGTCCTTCTAGGGAAGAAATACAGAAAAAAAATGCTTTGGGAACAGACACAGTGCACAATGTAGATGAGAGTTATGAATGGGAATGAGGGAAAAAAGCAAGCAAGACTATGCCTTTTCCTGAGACAAGGCACACACAAACCCAGGGAGAGGTGTAGGAAGCAGTAGAGCTGTTTTGGGATCAGGGAACAGTACAATGTCTAGAGAACAATCAAGGCAATAGGAAAGATGTACACCAATGCCATGACTTTCCCACTCACAAGTGTGAGAGGCATGGCCATGCTCTGGTTAAAAAGGGCAAAGGTCTTAGATCTTGATCTGAAACCCTTTCTGCCTGCACTTCTGACTGGGAAAAGGTAGGAACCTAAATATTTGTGTGCAAACCTCTGAAAGAAAACATGTACTGAATAAGCCCTCTGTAACTTAACACAATAACTTCCTTTCTGGCCAAAGCCTCAGGATACTGACCCACAGCAGCAGCAGTTTCTGATCTCTGAGGGGTCCCACCTGGCTCAGGCTCCTTACAGGAGTATCAAGGACTTGTGAACAAGAAAGGAAAAAAACCCCAAGTACTGTCTGTCACACAAAGTAGCAGCACTTTTACAGTATAACTGTAACTCATTTACAGAACAGTAAAGAAACCATATTTTGTACTCATCTGTTTCATGCTTATTTTATATAATATCTACTGGGCATAGAGGGCAGATACTATAAATGATCTATATTTAATAAGGTCACAAATAGTCTCAGGGAAAGGAAAGACCTCTATATGTAAAGAGTATAAAATTAGCAAGGGAACATTCATTTTAGCTGAGGTACTTTTTTTGTGAAAAGAACTGGATTATTTACTGATCTGAATGCTAAAGATGAGATATGAAGCTGCTTGCTTCACTTTCTGAAATGTAGTTTTAAGTTTTGAATGTGAGTTTTAAGTTTTAAGTTTTGTCTGAGAAACAAACTGAAACAAGCAGAAGTACATCTGGTTTAGTGTATGGCTGAGGTTTCCAAAGGCATTTTCTTCATGAGAACTTCCTTTTTTTTCTTTTTTTTTTCTATTAATTTTTTTTCAAATTGGGTTGCCCTTGTATCTCCAAATATAAAGGGGTGGATGAGTTTTATAGTCCTTCCCAAGATTCTAAGAGATTTGGAAAAATGTAGATAAATGCTTCTTGGGATTTTTTTCTAATCTCTATTCCTGAAAAACTAAAACAAAAAAAACCAAACCAAACAAAACAAGTTCCATAAGGAAAACAAAGCTTCAGCAGTTTCTGATGAACATGGGCTGACTTTTGTGAGTGAGCCATAGCTGATTATTGTTTCATGTGGAAATTGGGCAAAACTCTGTTTTTCATGATGTCATACTTCACACCTAGATTAACTGCAATGGTTTTAGCTGAGTTTAATTTAATTTCTGGTTTGTTCAGTTCTGAAGCACAAAGAAAACAAAACACTATAAGGGTCATGGCCCCTTGAGAAAGGAAAACACAACATGGTCTTGCACTAATAACTGTACAATACTACTGCTGAGTTCAATGTTCTTAACAAATTCCCTAAATTTTCCATTTTTTATTTATTACAAAGGAAATACGGATAATTCTTCTATTCATTGCACCTGCTGCTCTTTTGCAAGTAATATATATATATACACGTGTGTATATTTATACATGCATGCACACACACATTATGGGTAAAGTATTGGTCTTTCTATTTGAGTAGATTGGCAAAGCTTTTTGATTAAAACTTAAAGATTGGCTTTAGAAGTTCATGTTAGCTGTTGCTGATCCAGCCTAAGTAAAACAAATGTCCAGGAGAGGAAAACAAAAATATTTTATGTGTTTAATACCAATAAAATGCTATGACACTTTAATCAAATTCTTACTTTGGCCAACTGAGCAGTCATCTGCTTGCCCCTTCCAGCCATCACCTGGGCTGCTAATGGAACAGTGATACATACAAACACAGAAAAAAGAAGAGGTGAGTTACATGTTCCAACTTCTCAAGTTTTCTGGTGGCTTCCTCTCAAATACACGTTCCTTTTTCATGACTCTGCTGACTTTTCACGAAAGCTAGCACTCTTGGTTCTAACTGAAGTCTTTCTCAGAGATTTTCATTGGATATATTCCAAAAAGTATGCAGTCTTATCCAGCACATATTAAAGCATAAATTAAACACTTGTTCTGTTTTGCTGATGATACTCATGTATACTCCACTAAGACCACGGAGCCTTGTAGAAAGTAAAATTGAGCTGAGGGGAAGCATCCATGTATCATACAGTACACTATAGCCTATGTTGGCTAAAAAATCCTACTAAATAAATCTGAAATGGGAAGCGTTTGCTATTGCCATAAAGGAGTGCACAGAAGAACCAACCACAAAGCAGGACTCCATTGCAGTAGATGATATAAAAGAGAATAAAAAGTATGACTAAGTTTTGAAAAAAGTCAGAGGTAACTGTAAAATAGACATTTTACTGTATATTTAAATAGAAGTCTTGGAGCAGGAGACAGTAGCCAAGAAGAAGCTGAGACTTCAGCTTACTATGCAACAATTTCCTCATTATTTCTTTTTTCTCACATACAACTTCTTCCACCCATCTTGTTCCTGCCCCATTCTTCTGTTACATTTGGCAAGTCAGGGTTCTAGATTGAGAAAATGTGAACTTGGATCTCTTAATAGTTTTCTTTTTGTCTCATTTTACTGATGCAGTGCTCTTTAAGGTGCAATAAGACAAGTCATTTTTACATTAGTCATTGATTTCATATATATTATTTGAGATGAAGTGAGGCTGTAAAGATGAGAAGAGCTGAAAGCTTCACTGCATAAGTAGTAGAAAATTATAGCAGTTCCTATCTGCATGCAAAAGAGCAAAATCACTAAGCTGGTGGAAAAAAACAGGTCATTTGTAAGTAAGGGGTGGGGAATAATTTGCAAAAGGAGAAATTATCAATGTATGTTTATGTGCATGCGTGTCAAAGTTCTGCATGCATCTTGTTGGGATGGACAGCTAAACTTTTAATTCTGAAGCTTAGTTTTGTTCCCAGATTTTCTGAAGACCTCTTCTTTTGATTATTATACAAACTGCATCATTTATTGTGTTGAAGTGATGCTGTAATGGACAAGTATAAGGGGCACTGAGTGAAGGTTGCCTCAATTTTCCTTATTTTTGCTACTTGACTTTGCAAGCTTACTCAATTTAACACAGCTTTTCCTTAGTTTTATCTATGTTTGAATATTTTAAAGGCATGATAAAAACATGGTGCAGAGCACATCTCTGTTTTCCATTTCAGCCAGTAAGTTAAACAACGATTCCCATCTCTTCTAGCTAATATCAGAAAAGGCAGTAATGTTTTAGGAAACTCGGAGGTCATATGAATAATTCTCTCTTGCCAAAACACCTGGCTTTGATGGAGTCCCAGCAGGCTTATGTAAAGATTTTTCACAGTTGCTTTTCCATCGGGTAGGGAAGAAGTTCAGTAACTCTAGAAAGAGTGGCTGTTTGCCATGCAATAATTTAACATCGGAGCTAAATCTAATAAATGCCCAGAATGTGATGCTTATCTCCTGATTTCACTAAGTAGTGTAGATGTAGAGATTTTTATCAAAGATACTGGCCACTAGTCTTCAAGACGCTATCAGAAAATCAATTCACCAAGACGAGATTGGTTATGTTCACCTGAGACATGTGTTTGGTAATGTCAGACACTTAATTAATATAGCCCAGGTCTCCTGTAGATTTAATCTCCTCTCTGTCTGTGTCTCATCTCCACTGATGCTGAAGAAATATTTGACAGTGAATTTCTATTTATAACTTTATACTTCTTTTCAGTTCCAGCGCCATCTTTTGTTACCTGCAGGGTTTGTAATCTTCTGAGCCTATAAGCAAGAATCAAGCAATTGTATCCAAGATGTTAAACAATCACATTGCATAATCTCTTCCCTGGCCTTTTCTTATAAAATTTGTCTCAATGGTTAAAGCAAATAACATTAGATTGAGGGTTATGGCTACTTAATTTACTTTTTTTTTTTTTTTACACTAAAAAAAAGAATGTATTGTCCGTTGCTTATTCTATACACTCAAAAGTCTAAGATAGAGAAAGACATACTTTTAAAAAATTTAATTGCTTATAAGACAGAAAAGGCGTGGAACAACTGACATACCCCACAGATCATTTTTCTGTATGTTTAAAAATGTCATAAAATCATTTATGCAGAGTCCTCAAGAGTATCTGGTTCCTAACTGAAGTTTTAATTAGTCATATGCCTTGCTGAATTCTAAATTAACTCAGGAAAGACACCTGGGTACTATTATGGGAACATAATTACGACTTCTATCCAATGTGAAAAACCAGTAAAAAACCTCAACCTCAGCATTATTTTAGAAAAGGGACGATGATAATTCTGGAGGTATTATAAAGTCATCTACACAGATCAGTAGTTATTTCAGAACAGAAAGTGTACTATATAATATGTTTAGTTCTGGTTATCTCATCAGGAAGGGATGTATTCCTGACAAGCATTTAGGAAAATGAAAATGGTTAATTCAGACCCTGACCTGTTTTCTTTAGGGTAGAAGAGAGAGAAAAGAGTCATAATAAAAATGTACTAAGAAATAACTGATAAACACAAGGTGAACAAGCAGGTTTTTTACACCCTTTCTCAGAATACAGGAATAAGAGTATGTTCAATGAAATTGGAAGACAGTACAAATCAAATGGACCTGAAATATTATTTCCTTTTGCTGCACAATCTGCAGCTGTTCTGCAAACCTGGAAAACCTGCAACAACTTTGTAAATGGAGTTTACAAATAATCTTGAACAGAGTTGGAAGCTTTTAAAGAAATCTCTGAAATTCTCTAGGGAATAATTATAATAAAGGTTTGAAGACATAATATTCCTGTATGCTTCAAAGCATGACCCAATTTTTAAATGATGGTAGGCAGAAATAAATGTCACCAGTATGCCAGGCCATGACTGGTTCCCAGAAAGTTTCTTCTGCCGTTCTTGACTGGCATGGCCCTACCATTGATATAATCTGCAGATTAATTTCCTTATAATATTTCTAAGACCCACCTGTCTTGAGAAAACCAATGGAAACTCAGTGGGTCAAGGAATTTGGATTAGGGATTCTAGGATTCCACAAGAATTTACTACAAAGAATGCAAATACCATATTTACTGTAGAAGAATTTACTGTAAATAATATCTGAAACTGTAGAAAGGGCATCCTATAGGTATTAGGAGGTGTTATCAACAGAGTATATGCTATCTTTACACAATTTCTTCTTTCCAATCCTCACAAAAGTGCTCTGTGATTCTTTCCACACTGTCCTCAGATGTTAACAGTTCAGCAATACCTAGCTCTGAATTATTTTGTTCAGAGGATACACTCCTACCTTTTGTACACTGTTTATTTAATTCTGTTTTCACTTACGTAAAAAGGAAAGACTACAAACTGATTAAGCCACTTGTCACATCATAATTAGAGCATAGAGTTCACTGCTGTTGGATCTTTTGTAGCTGTAAAACAGAAGCACAGAATACAGCTGCCTATTAATTGGAATTCCTTGCAGGAAGTACTCTACACCTGTTCTCTGTAGCATTTACTAGTTTTCAAATTGTTTATGATAGTATTATAAGCAATTGTATTTGATACTGTAAACCCCTTGGAAATCAGCAACTCTGGTTGTTCTTGGGATTGCTTTTTCTGCCTGTCTGATTTCAGTATAGTTGCAACTCATTTTGCATGAGAAGTGACTGTTGGTGCATAAGAGTTTCTGATGAGGATTCTTTGATCTCAGACTTTTATCCTATTTTATAATCTCATTGTGTCTTAGTTTGTTTACTTTGCTGGCTTGACAGCAGTATTTGCATGCCTCTCCGTATTTTCCTGAGTCAGTGAGGTTTAAGTAATGTTACTGGTTCTGTTTGAACAAGCAGCACCCATACATGACATTCAAACCCAAAGTATTGTCCTAGCCCAAGCCATTCCTTTGTAAGATACTGAAAAAACTGTCAGCTCCAGCAATGCATAATTAGTGCATCACCTCATTGGCCTTTGCAGAATGGCAGATTGGAGCAGTTTACTGCGAGCATAAGTAAGTGATTATTTGATAACTCATTTTGGAGACTGTGAAAAAGGAAGAGATTCATCATGTAATTGCAAGAGTTGATTGAGGTGAGGAATGTAGAAGGCTAGACATGCTTCTAATCAATAGAAATTCTTCCAGTGAGACACAATGGTTGTGAATGTAAAGAAAAATGGGTAAAAAGGAGGAAAAAATTTTTTAGAATTCTTAGCCATTCTTTGTCTGAAATATTCTACCCAGATAAATGACGGGAATAAACAGCTATAGACTTTGAGACTATAAACAGAATTTGTGCCGTAGAAGTATAGCAAGGTTTTGTCTAAAATATAAACTTAGTTCCAAGATAAGAAAGTCATAGGTACCTGTTAGTGTTTAGAAAGCTGTATGAGTGACTGTGCACTGTTAGGCAATGAGGAGTCGTCTGGAAAGAAGCCTTAGTTGAAAGTGAAGTAAAAAAAAAAAAATTCCTGCATCTGTGTTTTCTGTGGAAGGTGCTATTCAGAGGGCATTTCCTATGGGAAATCAGACGTTGGCCTTAAGAGACACTGAAGTCTCTCAGGAGGAAGTTATGAAGCAACTCAAGAAAGACAAATGCAGTAAATTACCACGAGCAGATGGTATTAATCTGAGGAGTCTGAAAGAAATAAACTGTGAAATAGCTGAGACACTGATGAGGTCCTTCCATGTACAGTGATTGTTACTGAGGGCTTCAAAGTAATTTGATTTTTTTTTATTTTTTTTTTTTGCCTCCGCAGAGGAGGGTTTGTTCCGGGATCTTCTGCCTGGATGGACTTCCTTGTGGTTTCTGGGCTGGGATGATCACTAGGGTGCAAGATGTGAGGAACTCCTTAATTCAGTTGGTTTAGACCAGTGTAGCTGCTACAGAGGAAAACCTTCAGTACTTAAACTTACAGGCAGACAGAGGAAATGGGGAAAAACTGATTCCCAAGTTAAGTCATGGGAAAAGATTTTCAGTGAACGGCTGTTTGCTAGTGTCAAGATGTCAGTAGTGAACAGGGAGTTGAATAAATCTGTAGAAGATATGGACTTGTGGGAACTAACAATTATAAAGAAATGGGAAATACTCTAAGCAGATTTGCATACGTATGTGTGGGCTGAGAAACAAGATGTCAGATAAGGTAAAATCGAATAAGGGCTAAGGAGTAGATCCAATACAAATAACATATCTCCTTATAGATAAATAGTTGGTGAATTCATAAATGGCTCTGAGCAGGAAAAATGGAAATTGTCAGAGAAGGCTGAAAAATATATCTGTGGATAAGAAACTTGAATTGCAGCAACTTCTTGTGTGGAACACATTAGGTGAAGAATGCACAGTGCTATGCAGCAAATGAGAGTGAGAACTGGAAAGGCAAGGGTTTTATTCTGACAGCTATTCATATATATATTTCCTGTGAGAAGGAAAGCCATAAGACTGAAAAGTCTCAGAAATTATTTTCACTGAATCATAAGGGTATCAAGACAGTGACAAACATTGTATTCATAAATGATATAAATGTAGATGTTTTCTTTAAATGTTCAGCTGTGACATTAAAAGGGATGCTCCTTGTATAACTGCCATTTTTTCTGTGCATGACTTTGGATTATGTATTTTTAATGAGATACCATACAGAAAATAGGAAATGGGATTAGGTATCTGAAAGATTCTAATAAATGATTTGTGGGATTTTCTTTTCTACTTTAAGAGCAGGAATTAAGAAGAGAAAGGCTACTGAGGCAAAAATTGAGTGGATCTGGGGAAAAAAAAGAAAAAAGAAAAAAAGCAGAATCTATGAGTCTACGTTCTTCTGAAATGTGTTCCTAATACACATTTCCTAGGCATGAAGTGCTCCAGTAGTAGATGGAAGAGGTGCTAGGACAGTGGATTTCACGGAGTTTAGAAGAGGGTCTGCAGACAAGCTAAGTCATCCTCCAAACAAGAAGATGTGTAAGTCAGACAGATAGCTGAGGAGAGTTGTATGTGTCAAAACATGGTTAAGGGAGAAGACAGAATTTGCTTAGTGAAGAGATATAAAGTTAATGGATAGTTTTGCTGAAGAATGACAAGGATAACCATAAAGAAGATAGGTGACAAAGTTAAAAAGGAAACCAGGCATGGAAGAAAAAGAAGATAGAACAGCCTATGTAGTCTGAGGCTGGAGTGTAAAGAAGAATGCAGGTACTATTCAGGTTATTGTGATACCTAGAGAGACGATAATACAGAATGATCTGAGGATGGACAAAATACCATTAGAGAAGAACAGGAAATTTGCTTGAACATAAAGAAGCTTTTATGAACCAAATGACAACTTGTTACTGTGATATGCTAGGCCTGCACTAAATAGATGTAGAGAACAAAAGGATGTGCTGTGGATGTATATGACTATTCAAAGGATTCTGGGATAAAATCTATGGGTTAGCCTTCAAATTGAGGGCAAATGGTACTGCCAAATTCTCACTGAAGCAGATGAAAGATAATTACGTGGGTTGTCAAAGTTACTCAAAGAAATGGAAAATCTATTGGTCCTCTGAAGAATCTTCCTGTTCAATAGGAAAGCAGAGCAAAAGTTTGACAAAGCTATAAAGACAGTATCCAGGTTTGAATTTTTAGAGAATCTTTGTGATATTGACTATTGAGAAGAATTCATAGAGGGAGAATATTTTACATTTCCATGGACTACTTTAAATAACTAGATTTCAGGCCTTTGGGACTCAGGTTAGCACAACTGGTGGGGAGTTCTCTAACCTCAGAAAGAGAAAAGCAAATTCAGCAGACACATTTATAGTCTCCATGCTTAGATTTAATATACACAAATATGAAAATCCAGCAAATGGGAAAAAGAAAAGAACTCCTGGCATCACAGGTGCAAGTAGATTTCAGAGGGATAAGAGAAACATGCTGGAATAGCTACATTGCCTAGGTCAGCTGTTGAAGAGCGCACACAGTTCAAAATACAGATGTAAAAGTGAAGCTAGAATGTTAGATTGCATATGATGATATGGTAGATAATGACAATATTAACAAATGACAGTATGGACAAAGTTTGAGTCAAAATTATGCCAGTCAAATGTGCCAACAAAAAGGGGTATTTGCTGGGGTGTTACTAAGACTCTTTTACTCATTCTATAAGCGGTCCCACAGTCTTCACTGCTTTTGATCAAATCTGACAAAAGTGGCACAAGACCTTTCTGTTTCTCTTGGTTTGCCTTCCCATTCCCCTTTTCTTCCCACCTGGCTTTATTGGGAAGTTTATTGCTAGTTACTCCTCTGAGATCATTTGGTATCATTCTGGCCGTAATGGTCTTGCTCTTTCATGGAGTCCCTGGGCTGTGTGCTTGCAAGGTCTGTTTCTTATTTTACTCAGTTTGTGGGATTCTCAAAGCAGTCCTTTTTCATATGCCACCCAGCACAGCAGGATGCTTCCCTGTAACTTCTAAGTATGAGGATCTCTGGGTTGTTCAGAAGTGCTTGTAACTTGTATGAGGTCATACACAAAATTCTAAATTGGGAGTTTCTGGACTCCATTCTTGTGCGCAGTCCAACAGCATACCACAAACCTGAGAGGGAAAGTCGAATAAAGTGATGATAGGTACTTCCTTGTGGCTTCAGAGATGACGTGCAAAGCAACAATGTGAACAGCTTAATTTTGTGAGTTCCTGAAACCTTTATCACAAAGCTAGAGATGGTGAAACATTTGAAATGCTGCATCCTGTTCCTTTTAATAAGACTTTCTAAATCATTTTGAGTCATGTCCATGCTATAAAGAGGCTTTCCCTCTTGAAATTCTACAACTGTTCACATATTTGATCTGACTGATTTATCTGCTTTGTTCTATTATAGCTTAACTTTCCAAATAAAAACTATAAACCTGCATTTGTATGATGTCAGCATCTTCTGCAAGAGATTAGTAAAATGCATCTGATTGGGTTTTGCTATAAATTTTTGCTTGATTAGTGGATTTAAAGCATCCTTTGACCCAACAGCTGTGAGGTTAGAGAAAGGAGGAAATAGAACCATGCTTCTCTTGTTCCAAGGGGATTGTAGAGACAACTTGCTGAATCAACCATCAGGATGCTCAGTATTTTAACTAATCCAACTCGCTTATAGTCCCACCCTGAAGATGCACCACTTTTCTCTAGATACGTGCTGTATCTGCAGGAAGAGCAAGGCCTACTTATCACTAGGAGAAATCTCTGGAATTAGGGTATTTATTCCCCTGTGCAAACCCAGATGCTCTACTTTCTGTGCTTGCACTCTACCTGTGGAGGAACACCAGCTCGACAGGTCATGAATCATCTCTTACCCCTTTATATCACAATGAAGCTTGGTTAACTATAAATTGTTTCCTGGTTTACTAGTTAAGTAAATTTGTGAACATGTTTTGTGGCAAGTGGCTGATACTGCTTAGGAATAGTGAAATTTTAACCTGCTCTATAGTATCAGAAACCTGTAGATTTTTAGGATAATCTGTGTGTCTGGCTACCTTATCTGGACATTTTAATCAACTTTGAATGCAGATGTTAGGCTGGACTGTGCTTTGCCTGGTTGCTATCAAGAGGTTAACATAAATGCAGGGGTCTGGTAGGGATGCGAAGTGCACAGCCTTCTGCAGTGAATGGGGATATCTCCAGAAGCGCCATTTTTTGTATGGAAGTTAAAACTGCCTATTCTACACCCAGCTCAGACAGAAATAATCAGTTTAATGTCAGTATTACTGTCATGTGGTCAAGCTTTAGGTGAGAGCAGATTTACACAGAGAAATCAAAAGGAAATGGCAGGAGCCGTGTCTTGCTGGATCTTGTGACAGTAAGTGGCCACACAATGGAGAGCTGCCAGATCTAATCTTTAGTCTTTGGTCTATTCTCAGAAACTGCTTTTTAATTTTATAGAATATTAATTTCCAAGGTACTCTTTTGCATCTGTTAAATATTGCTTATTTTTTCCTTTGTATCAAGGGACATATGTAAACAAAGAATCCATATTCTAAGGAGCTTAAATGCCTCAGAGAATAATGTTTAGTATAAAGATTTAGAAAGCCAAGTCTCACACATTACTTGTTAGAAAACAAGTATTTGGATGGTTAAGATGGATAGACATCTCAAATCTACAAATACTTTAAGATATATATGTGAGGAAGAACAGGGAAGTGCACTTTAGGAATATCAAAAGAAGCACAAAGAGGAAACAAATGGAGTGGAAAACTGTGGCTGCTGAGAAAATTCTTGACAGGGTATTTGGCTGAGAAGTAATCTCCTAGGGGAAAGGTCCTCTGAGCAAACAAAACCAGGCGAGACAAAGCGCTATAAAAAGTTCAGAATTATGTGCTGAGATATAATGGCTGTAATTGCATTGGTTTTCTTGTTTGTTTTTCTTTCTCACAGCTCTTGGAGTGGGTTTTCCTAGGGAGCACAACTCGACTCTGGTAGGGGCAAGGGCCCAACATTGTCATCTGCATGTCACTGGCAGCACTAGTCAGCAGCACAAAAGGGAGCGTGAGGACAGGAGACCCGTGGGAGGATGGCAATGCTTTCTTCCTGCAGCCGGACGGGGCTCCATGATCCTGGCTGCAAGCAATGCAGATGTAGAGAAAAAGCATAATTGAGAAGGCAGTTGTGGGAGTGGAAATATTCACAGGACCCTATACTAGCTGCAGAGACATGTCCTGGGAGCCATAGGTAGCTTGTTTGAAAGCTTCCTGGCCAGATTGCTTTAGTGTCTCTGTCGCACAGTGTTTGGGAAGCCCCTATGCTGCTCCTGGAGGAGCACCCAGGAGTTCTCCTGGCAGGCTCAGCAAGCAGTGGTGGGAGAGGCAGGCTTTTCAGGAGTGCTGCTTGCCTTGGGGCAGGGCTTGGTTTTCAAACCATGTCAGAGAGAGCTGGGGCCCTGCCAGCAGCCCTGTGCAGCACAGCTCACAGCCACTCTCAGCAAGCTCCGCAGCCCTTGCCAGCTGTTTGTCACAGAAGCCGGCAGCTGGCTTTGTGCCTGCCCTCCCCACCCTGCCTCCAGCCAGCTGGGTGTGAGGAGGACAGGGAGCTGGGAGAGGGCAGCCGACAGCAGAGCAGAGGATGTGTCCCACAATGGGCAGAAACAGGCGCATGTATAGGGGACGGCGGGGGCAGCTTGAGCAGAGTCTGTGCAAAAGAATGTCAAAAATTATAGGAAAAAAACAGGTTTCTGGGTCAGGTTGTTTTTTAACTGCTGGTAAGTAAGAATTTTGTGTGTGTGTAGAAAAGAGTTGTAGATCTATAACACATAGCTGTCTACAGAGAGTTCTGTGCATGGGGCTAACGTGGACAAGGGGCTGTCATCTGCTGCAACGCATTATGTGCAGTAGGAATGGCAATAGGTCGTGTCTCCTGAAAATAGTTTTAGAGAAGGAGATCTAATTTGTGCATTTGTGTACTCTGATATGATGCCACTCAGTGTGGTATCTCAGCACGTTTCAGAAGTCTTTGGCTTCTGAGACCGAGACGTTCACAAATAAAGTGAGACAAGTGGAAGCTGGGAAAGGTTTGCTAGGGAAGACTTTCCAAAATTAGATTCTTCCCCTGCCTCACATCTCACCCCACCCCCATGCATTTTTGTAGGGTTTTCACTCTGAATCCAAACACACACCAGAAAAAAGAAGCAATGAGATCTCAGGGTCAAAGGGTGAACTCTGCTTGTTGCAACATCTGTTCTTGCTTACACAGGGAAGTTACATGGATGTAAAGAAGAGAAATCAAAAGAAGTATTTAAAAAATGATCGTGAAATGCTGGAGAAAATAATTTCTTGTTCCTGTCAACTCTCCCCTCCCCCATGGCCTTGCCCTTTTGGAAATCCTTAGTTACATTTTTGACTAAGAATAAGAAGCAGATTTGAGGAGAGTATGACTAAATGGAAATTGGCAAAAGAGAGAAAAAGGGATTTCAGTAAAAGAAGAAGAGTTCCCATTTTTTAACAGAAAAAAACCCCCATGCTTCCCTCTTCAGAGGATTTCATTAACACATCCTGCTGAGGACATGGCATATGGTTTACATAATGAGCTACAGCTTTATTAACCCAGAAAGTGAAATAAATTAAACAGACTAATTTTTTTTTTGTGGCTCTAGGTGGAATTGGGTCTGATAGTACACCCTCCGATTTTCATGATCAGCCTGTGCCTTGCCACCCAACCCTCTGCCCAGTCACTGAATGATCATTAAAGAGAAACCTTTGATATTAACATCCCTGGCTTGTTCACTGACTACTGTATTTCAGAGTCCTTTTTAGACCAAAACAGTGAATTCTAGAGCAAAGGTAGAGATGGTCTGCGAGACTAGTTGAAAAACGTATGACCTGATCTCTGGGAAAGCTAAGATTAATGAAGGGACCTATTTAGCACAGTAGCCAGTGATTAGATGGCAAAATAGAGAGTTATCTGCACTGTGATTGCCAGGAAAAAGTCCAGCAAATTACTGTTTGACATGACAGTCACTGTCAGGTGTCTTGACATCTAACACTTGCATGTTACAGGGACAGATAAAGGGCACAGCTTCCCAGTCCTTGTTAACAGGAAGAGATGCAAAATAAGCTGGCTTTACCGCACTTTCAGATATTAAGAAGCTGTGTTCTTCACCCAGAACTGAATTGTTTTACTTACTTAAATTCATGTTGCATCTTCACTTTCCATCATAGTTTCATGCTTTGCCATTGACTTCACCAGGACTATATTGACCTGTTTAAACACTTGTTTCCACTACCAAACTTTTGTTTCACCTTTCAAGTGTAAGATCTTCATGTACACATGCAAGAACCCTGTCCCTAGTACTTGGTGTTTTAAATAAGACTGGCTGCCTCAATTTAGTCTATGAGCTATGCCAGAATGATCAGAAAAATTATCTTTTGCAAAATTAACCACTGTCTGCACTGATCCTGTTATTGCTATTATTATAATTTTTAACAACTGAAGATTTTATTTCATTAAAAAAAAATCCAGTGAGGCTGATTTAAGTTACCTCAAACACAGTTCTGTAGGAAATAAAGGCTTATCCTAAGTCCTTTGTACCTCCTTTTTTAACTGTTTGATGGCATTATACTCTCTGAGCCAGTCTCCAGTCCCAGTGACAGAACCAGTCCACGCTGCCTGGGTACTCTCTTTTGCTTTGTTTCTCGATCCTGTAGCAGTGGTGCTGAGCTATTGTTCTCACTTGATGCTTGGCTTGAGGCTTAATGCCTGTCTTTCAGACTAAAAAGCTCTTGCATGTCCTAAAGGCCATCTGTTTTCTATAAGGTTTTGAACTGGTCCACACATTACACATCTCCCCAGTACTACATGATAACATACAGGTGACTTGATGGCAATGCCTCTGTGCAGGAGCCCTTCAGAGCACCACACATGATACATGCCTTTTATATAAGAGCTCCCTTCTGCTTTGCCTCAATGTCTTTAAGAGAAGTAGAGACTTTGTGTCTTAGAAAAACACTGTGTTAGGCTGGGAAACAAGGGCTTGTAAACTGGTGTCATATAGCAATTGCTACCACTAATTCTGTGCTATTCCTAACATTTATTTTGCTGCAATGCCTCTGGCCCCAGTTTTCAAGCATCTTTTACGCATTTTGCAAGTTACATAATACACAGGTCGTAAAAAAGTAATTTCTGTCAAGGCTGAGAATAAAATCTAGATATTAGCCTGGCCACATCCACTGTTCACTCAGTTTATTACAGTATTCCCCAGCCAACTCTCTGCCTGTCCTGTCTGAACGCTGGGCTGTACTATCCTTTGCGGTTGCAGGACTTGGCTTTTCTGTATGCAAACATTATGCTAAAAACATCCGACCGGCAAAGCCAGAAATAGCAATGGGTTGATTTCCTCAGGTCTGCCTCACAAAAATCTGCATAGTCCATTAGCAAAATATGTGCCATGTTTCCATTTAGTATGTTCCAAATCACATCTGCTCCATTAGCTTCTCAGGAAGAGATCAGTAGCATGAGTTTAATTCAAATAACACTAATGATGTGTGGGGAGAAATGGAAACAGCAACAGTTGCGTATATCGTCACATAACTGAAAACTGCCCTTGTCTAACAGTAACAAATCCCTTCTCATATGGCATTTTCTGTGAAGTTTCATGGCTACATGTCTCTGTTGAGGGGCTGCTTGGGAAGCTGTAGTCTGCGAGGTTTCGATGGAGGCAGCCTGAATCACTTGTACTGAGCGGCCCCAGAAGCTGTTATAGCTGGAGATGTTTCCACACAGAGAGTAATAGACTTAAGTGGGTTCATAGACTTACAGAATATCTCAAGTTGGAAGGGGCCTATAAGGGTCATTGAGTCCAACTCCCTGCTCCTCACAGGACTACCTAAAACTAAACCATATCACTAAGATCATTGTCCAGATGCTCCTTGAACTCTGACAGGCTTGCTACCATGACCATTTCCCTGGGGACCCTGTTCCAGTGACCGACTACTCTCTCAGTGAAGAACCTCTTCCTAATGTCCAGTCTGAACTTCCCTTGATGCAGCTTCATTCCATTTCCTCGTGTCCTGTCACTGGTCACCAGAGGAGATCAGCACCTCCCCTCCACTGCCCCACTTGAGGAAGCTGTAGACTGTGATGAGGTCACCCCTCAGCTTTCTCTCCTCTGAGATGAACAAGCCAAGTGACCTCAGCCCCTCCTCATAAGTCTCGCCCTCGAGGGAACAGGGGGAGTCCCCCGGAACAGGGGGAGTTGATCCCAGAACAAAGAGAGTCCCAAAACCACACTCAGGATTCCCCCGGGGTGTACCGCTCCTGGAGGCACTCACAGACCAGAGACAACAGTCCGAGCGTCCCAGACTGAGAGCTGACCAGGGAGGGAAGGAAGTAACCACCTGGCCCCAGCTAACGATCCTGGAGAAGGGAGGGTCCTGAAACTCACAGAATGGAGATAACAATCCAAGCGTCCCAGACCGAGAGCCACCAGGGTGTGGAGGGGGGAAAGGCATTGGGAGAGTGATCCAGAGCCAGAAGAGACCGAAACTGAAAGGGCCTCAGAACCAAAAGGGAAAGGGCTGATTCTCCAGAAGGGTCCTCACCTATATACTGGGCATGACGTGTATGTTATGGAATAGATTAGTGGCCACTCTGGTTCTCAATCTAGTAATCGAAGAACAAATCCTAGGCTAGCAACTGGCTGTGCCTCTTCGCTCGTCTGCTGACCTTGGCAGCAGCACAAAACATCAGTTTTTATCAGCTTCTGCTGAGCACAAATCCAAAACACAGCGTCTTGCTAGCTATAGCTATTATGAATAAAAGTTAACTCTGTCTCTGCTTAACCCAGAACACTCGTCTAGGTGCCCTGGAGTGAAAGCAAGGTAGGAAACAAAAACCGCTTCCCCAAAGAGTTGTTCCTACATCCTCCAAAGCCCAGGCTAAAGCATGTGGGTGTAATTTCCCTGGTGCAAGATATTTTTAATAATCATGAAACAATAGACATAAATAGGAACTAGCTAAACATACATGTGTGTGCAAACTCACACAGCTACAGACACAAATCATATCCCTAATGGTGCGTTGTCACAAGGTAGAGAGGATGTGGCACTGGGGAAGCTCACCTTGGTTGGTAAGGCTCTAGGTGAAAAGGCAAGTTGTACCTGCTGCATTCATGCTGCTCTCTGCATGGTCTCTGTGCTCAACACAGCAGCACCCATTTCAGCTACCAGCTTGGGGGTTTGACTGCTAAAATGCACAGGACCCGAACACTCAACTTTGTGCTGAAGTGGAGAACTCAATATTTTCAATCTCCTTCCTTACACTTCCTGGGATGTCCACATGTGTAGAATATTTTGCTTTGGGCCATCTTCTCAGTGGATATAATATTGGGTTTTTTATTTTATGTTCTTTTTTTTCTCCATCTTGAGAACTCTCATCTGCAGGTGGCTGTTCTTGATTTCTCATGACTGCACCCAAAGGTAAGCTCCATTTCAGAACAGATCATTATAAATCTTGTATTTTAAACATATTAACAAAACTAGGGGTATCTGAAGCATCAGAGAGATCTATCAATCTTTTTTTGGGGCGGGATAAGAGTATGCAATTTCATGATCCCACTGGATTTTCTTCTCTTTGCTTGATCTGTTCATCTCTGTGTCTGTTGCTTTATTACAATATCTCGTGTGAAGAAAGTTTGAGATGTGAAGAGAGATAATAAGCATATTCCATGGTTCACTGCTGCTCTTCAAATGATTTCTGTAACTTAGATTAAGTGGTGTGGCTGTCCTTTTCCTATAACTCTCCCTTTTCAAGTTGCCTGATACCTGTGTTTTTCCAGGTTGCACAATGGCTGAAGTATATGACAAGGAAAAATTTGTGGTTGTCAGTGTCTTATTCAATTAATGCAGGGTAAAACAGGATGGAGAGGTGGGTATTTGGAACAAGGGGTTCATGTTTGCAATCTCTTTTGCTTACAATGTTTCTTTATTGTAAAACAGAGGCAGCAAACTTGAGTTTTGGTGTAATAACTTTACCGATCTATCTCTGTTTGTAGAACCAGCCAGTTTGTTTCCCCACACAAAAAAAAAAAAAAATGAATCTTGGGGTCAGATTTTATAATGGGAAGACCAATGTTTGAAACTTCAAAGTGCTTTCCTGTAAAAGTGGATAAATATTAATTGTGCTACTGGTATGTGTGTTCAGTTGTTTAAAAAGGCTGCTCAGTACTGAGTAAATGTGGACATACACCAACGCAAGGCCATGAGTTTCTAGGGTCTTGAGGGCTTTCTCCCAAGCAGAGCTACTGAAAAAGTGCCACGCTGTGCTCCTTAATAGAAATTCTTGCTGGGTGGGCTTTTTAAAAAAGATTTTGGATGCTATAAATGTCAGTTTCCATCAGCTGAACACTGATTTGATTTTAGTAAAGTCTTAGTTCAGCACAGTAATATTTTCTATGCAGAAAACTGACAAATTTGTAAAGTTTAATTAGATATACATCAGCAGGACTTTCAGTGTTTTCCAGCTACTTTTTAAACCAGCAGTGTTCCATCTTGTGTGACCTTTGTCTGTGACTAACAATCAAAAGTAAATTGATAATGTGCAATGAAAGGACAAAAAGATAGTTGACAGTTGTTAGAGCCTGAGACACAGGATAGAAAAGGGTGTGATACGTAAATATTTAAGGAGCAGCTTTTGTACTGGAGCAGCAGAAGAAGGTGGGATACACGAATCACACGTTACAGTGCCCACACAGAGCAGTAAAAGCACAGCCTGAGATCCACAGGCTGCCTGCAAGCCTTGGAGCAAGATCTGACCTGAAGCTGAAGGCTGGCACTGCGGCAGCGGAGGCTGAGTGAGCTCCAGCTTGACCTCAGGTGACAGCTGCACTGAGAGCAGCACTGAGAAATGCACCAAGAAAATTATTTTAATACCATTCTTTTAGACATGGTCAGGCCTGATGCACTAATGTCACAAGAAATAGCTGCTGAGTGGACTCCCTGAAGCAGCTGTGGGTGCTGTAGGTAGAAGCCAAGAATCTCTTCAGTTGCAGTTTGAAGTCTGAGCCCCCCTGAGAACCACATGAGGAAATATACTGACATGGGACATGCATGTTGGCTCATGTAGTCTGAAGTTCAATGTACTGGCACTTGCTCAAGCTGTATTTTGCCGTTGTTTCCCTTGATCCTCTTTTTCACACCCTCTGAGTTCCCCATTGGGTCTCCTGAGCGCAGTTTTTCCTGAAGTACATTTGTTTTGCCTTCCCAGTGCTGCTGCTATAAGTCATCATTTTATTTCTCTAAAAACAAATTAGTTGCCATTTAATCTGTGTACAACAATTCATTTCCCTGTGTCTTCCAAATTAAAGTTGGTTCCATTGGAGGAATTTTAACTTACTCTAGTTCTCAGAGGATAACATGTATGGAGGTAACCTCTATGTGTCTCCAGTTTCAAGACTCAAGTAGCAACTGGGTGCTCAAGAATTTGTCTGTTTTCTCATTCGCAAATCAGCAATACAATATTTGCTTTCACAACTGTGCTGTCGGTCTTCTAACTGGGCATTTCAGTGGCTTGAGAGTATGACGCCGGAAATGATAAAATAAGTCTGAGAAGATCTGGGCTTCTGCTACATGTAATGGGAATGGATCCCCATTTGCTTACTCAAGAAATATTGCTATGCAGAAAAAAATATTTTTAGGAGATTTTTAACTGTATGTGTTGGAAATGGTTCACATATATTACATCACTTCTGTCATGTAGTGATTAGATCTGTGGCTGGGTCTATGACCAAATATTGAGATATAATGAACAACGTAATATGGAAAATATGTTTGACCCATTAAATAAAAGTGAGAACTGGATCTCACAGTGTATGTCTGCTCTCTGTGTTCGCCTAGAGCAAACAAGCAGGAAAGGGAAAGCATTCATGTGGAATGTGGATGAAAATAATTCAGCAAGGTTTATTGTAAATACTGTAGAAAAGCACTGGTGAAAGTGGATTTAATTCCTATTACAGGAAGGTACCATACGCTGTAACACTAAGGCATAAAATACGTGGAAGAAACAAAATAGTTTGGTTTAATAGTCTTGTGTATATATGCTAAGGAAAGAAGTATATCTTTCTACTGTCATAGTACCTTCAAGAGTTTTCAGAGCAGATATAGAAGCTGTTTCCACTGTCCTCTTTCAGGGATGGCAAAAATTCTTCGCAAATTAGCCTATGCAGATTCTTTCCAGCAGAAAAGTACAGAAGTTATTTTTCATGATGAGGCAGACATCTGTTTGTTTTTTGGGTTCCACAAAGCCCTTGTACTGGATTTTTATTATTTCCATATATTTCTTTTTATATTTCATATGCATAAATATTTATATGCAATTAATATTTCCAATTATCAAGGGGAAAATTCAATATTAAGATAATTATGCCTGTTTTCTTCTTCACAGTTTAACACAAACTGTATAAAATCCATTTTAACTACACAGAATTGCCTTTAATTTTCATTTTTGTGGAAACCATTTAGTTCATTGCAGTACCTTAATTAATTCATGTACACAAAGGAATTGGCCTCCAATCTAATATGTGCTTTTGGTAAGGAAATAATAGAATTAACTAGAATTACTAGACCCCTTCTTTGAGGTCTTATAGATCCTGCTTGCTACAAAGGAGATATTCTTTATTTTTAAGAGCAAGGAAATGTTTTTGACCAGAATACTTTATTATGGAAGTATTGCAGCTGCATTTTGGTAGTGTTTTTTGTGTACCTACTCTATATTATGGACAACAAACTGTGAAAAGCCATCTAGCTGATGCAACATGAGACACAGAGTACTTTCAAAGGACACAAAAGTGTTAGTTAGTAAGATGTGTGCTTTGCATCACAGGCCACTGGTGTGAGTAAGCCAACCATAGCTGACCACAGCATCCGGTATGTGAGAGCAAAATGTGGTGGGCATCAAATCTTGTTTGTAATTTCATTTTCTTCATCTTGAAAACAATGAACTCTCTTCCATACACTTTTTCTTCTTTGCTTCCTTTCTCTGTGTTCCTGTACATCTAATTTTAAAGTGAAAACATATGACTTTCAGCCTAACCCTGTCAATTTACTCAGCTGTATGTATTTAAACAATTTAAATTGTAAGGAAAGTTTACCAACTTTCAAAAATAAATCCAGGACCAGTGCAGAGTATTGTATAAACAAAGGTCTGATTTCATTTTTACTTCTTAAAAAAAAAAATAAGTGAGCAAGGAGAAAATTTTACAAATTACATTTCTGCTTGGGAAAAAAAGAAGAGTAGGGAACATGGTTGTTCTTTACTGGGATTCTTCCTCTTCTAAGGCCACAACAAAATTAACAAGCCCTGAAACAAAACTGAGAGTTTAAATTAATGGCTTCTGGCAAACTGTCAGCTGATATTAACTTTATCATTCAACACAATGTCAGTTTGAAAAGCTTCAGGATAGGGGATTTGAATGTTAGAATCCTGATTAACAGATTAAATGAATTCTACTTTATCCTTCAGCCTGGTACTGTGGGCCAGGACACCTGACTTACTAATCTTCTCTGACTTTTGGGTATCACTGGCTGCAGCTTGGACTCAGACCATCGTAAGACAGATGAAGACACAGCAGATAGCTTAGCTGCTGTTTTCTAGCAACAGTTTTGTTATTTTGTCTGGCCAGTTTAGATCTCATTAATGCTAATACTGGAATAAGCTCATGACACACAATCTTAATCTATGTTTCATGTGGCCTAAATTTTCTTGGAAGCAGAGGTTGTTAAATATTTATATTACGTTAGCATTTGGTGTCACTAAGCTCCGTGGGCCCATCTTCCTTTGTTCTGTAAAAATATTTAGTTCATGCAGTCCTTCTCCTGTTGCACTTTATCAATGGCAGAAAGCAGTATGCTCTCTAGCCCAGGCCAATGACTTGTTAGCATATGCTCATTCCCATTTTTAAATCTGAAAATTTTATAGTTTGACAGCAAATACCAGAAAGTTTTGTTTATACCATTGTTAGGCAGACATTGTTTCATACCTAACATCGCAATGAGGTTTGCAGTTTTCCCAGGGAATTTATTTTCATTTAAACAATAGCCATTTGCAAATTTGAGATCCTTTAGGATTTCAGATGCACTTAGAATTCAGATGCACAGTTAAATTTGAGACTTTCATGAAGACATATGAATAACTGAGTGCAAATAAGCAAAAGACCATTTTCACAACCAATTTTGGTGTGTGCTTGGAACAGGAACATGGAAATAATAACACATGGAAACGGTTTAAACAATTCTGAGGTTCAAACACCTTAGTCTGCAAAACACCATTCTCAAATTTCTTTTCTTTTGGAAGACAGAAATATTCCCAACAGCTTATTTTCTGTAAGGAATTACCACTTCATTGAGACAGGTATCATTGTGGCAGGACAATTGGAAGAGGAAATTCATGTGGAATGAATCTTGGGATGGGGCTCCTCATACCACCTTAAGCTGTCTCCATTTGAGTTAGTCATCCTGATCTCTCTTTATAGACAAAAGAGAGAAACAAACATTTTAAAACAGCAGATCTTTGTTTTAGGTGTTTGCTCTGGAACAAGAGGAGTTGTGTTCTTGAAACTCTTGTTTATCTCCTTTGTCAGGAAAGGGAACTGAGGATGACTAGCTCTGCTGTGGATGTCCACAGCGCATATGAGTTGTGCAAACTGTCACAGCTGAGCACCTTCTGTTTCTTGCCCCGTTGTCTGTTCCCAAGGACAGCTATGTCCCAGTATATTCTTCCTAATCACCTCCTCTTTGTTGATTGATCTGTTGCTGAAAACAACAGAAGCTTGAGGTGTTAAACAGATATTTCCCACTGTTCAGATTTGTCTCTTGCATGTTGGTAAATGAGATCTGCATTTTCACCAGTGACAAACTTGCTGGTTTTGCTTTTTGCTATAGAGTTTCTCTTTCACGAATATGTGTCTGAAATGCTGTTCCTTTTTAAGGTTACTTTTTTCCCTCCCTTTCCAAGGAGAGTAGTATATGCTGGTGAGGCCATGACAGTTGACTAAGTCTGGTTATCAGGATGCTTTCTTTATTGCCATTAAGGTGCTTGCTGACGTGTGGTTCCAGCTTACCACATCACTGTGAAAGGAGTTGTATTGTGCTCTTTTGACCTTTTGACCATTCTTCATTAAAAATTCATTGTTATGCTTCCCCCAAGAAATGTATATTTCTCCTCAACCATGTTTCAGCCCTGTAAAACACTAAAATGCATTTTAACCCCTTTTTGCCCATTTAGAAAAACGTTGCAAAACCATGCTTCTGCAGCATCTCCTACCTAAGAATGCCAGAGCCCTTCATAGGCATGAATACCTGAGAGAAAAAGCAATATCATACTCAAAAGATGGACAATGCAGGAAAAGTTTAGATGAATTTCCAAAGCTTACATAGCAGCACCTTGATGGTATATAGTACCTTCTACATGATGCTCTTTTTTTTTTTTTTTTAATGTTCACTCCTGTGCCTTAACCACAGCAACCCATAGGAGCACATTCCTCTCTCTTTTCTGAGAACGATTTATCACCATAAGGATGGTTCATTATACAGCCTCATGCTGTAAATCTTTCCTGCTCTAATGGCTGATAGAAGTCTGGCACCGCAGTGAGTTCCTGCTCATTTTCTTTCTGGATATTGAGTATGCTGCTGATGTGAGAATGAGCTTCCTGGGAAGTCTCTGTTAACATAGAAATGTGAGAATCAAAGAATTCAATTCTGCTGGGATTTTCCCCATTAATCAGTTTTCTGAATGGTTTCACAACCCTTTGTTTCCTTCATCTTAATTTTTATTGCATCCCAAGTTTTATAGGGAAGCATTTTTTAAATCAAAATCAGAAAACAAAACCAAGCAATAACTCTGAACTACTGCCTCAGTAGGACTGTTTGTTCAACACAGTCACACAGAGCCAGTCTGCTTTAAAAATGTGTACAGCTTCAGTTCCATTAAATATAATTTGTCTTAATGCAGGCAATATTCAACACTGCATGCATCTGTGAGGGAAGGAAGAGGGCGAGGAAGGCAAGGGATCCCACATATCTTTTGAGATTATTTCTGTAGTCTCATTAATTTATTTAGGGCCTTGGAAGGGGTATTTAATTCACTACAGGAATTGCTTGCCAGTGCAAGCAAGACTTAATTCATAAGCAGTCTGGTACTGTAGAGTGCTTTACAGTCCTTACATTGAAGGTGCCCCTATTGTACAAAATACTGTCAGCATGGTGAAGTGACAGGTTAATGTGAAGGATGACTCTTGTCTGAATGTAAGTCATAAATGTAGCTGCAGCTCATGTAACTATGCCTGAGCCATCTGCAAATAGGCTGTTTTGGGTAAGGCTGGCCCCAGGTCCACCCCAGTCTGAAAGCTGAGTGAGCACAAAGGAAAATGGCAATAGCTCTTCCCTCTCTGCTATTTTAAAGGACACCTGTGTCATAAAAAACAGCTGGTTAAAGTTCAACTCCAGAAAAAATGAAATAAAAGTCTTAGGATCTATAGAGTATCTCTTCCCTATTTCATATTATGGGATAGTTATTCTCAGTGGGCTTCTTGTAGATCCCTCCAATACAACTTGTTGCCAGATAGCAACAGTCTTAATGTCTGTGTCAGTTTGTGAGCGGACCAGTGCTAACCAAGCACAGACCTAAGCACAGGAACATGTGTTTTTTCATACTTAATCATTGCCATTCAGTCTATTGAGTGAAAGTCTCACCTTGATAAATCTCCAAGAGATCCAATTACAACAGGTTGTCCATTGAGTAATGTGTTAATGTGAACATGCCACTCCTGGGCTCAGTTTTCTCTTTACAGTCTTTTGTTATTCAGGTTGTGTTTCAGAATGTTTATCCTATGTTCAGAGCTGTCTTTGGGAACAGCCCCCTACTTTTCTCCCACAGCAACTGCTTTCACTGGGAACAACGAAACTGGCAATGACCTCTGGGGGTATGTGGGAGGCAGCTCCATTCCCACCACAGCTGGGAAGGGACTTTTGTAAAATTCCTGCAACACACATTACAATGGACTTTGTCGTTCAGAAGGAAAATGTGTGGCTCTTGACCCTGCAAGAAGAGTCTTCTGCTAGAGTCCTGCTTGACCAGGTAAGGTCCATGGTGGGAGGGAAGAGTTTGCAGTTCGTTGCTACAGTAGAGGTGGCCCCTCTGGCACCCATTCATTTCACAAGAGGAGAAGGGAGATCTTTTACAGGTGCTGAGACAGCTGGAGGGGATTTTTTTGCTGAATATTAATATCAAATAGACTTCTTCTCCCTGCTTCATCTGAGCTCAGTGTGGTTTCCACTTTGCTCCTCCCTCAGCCCAGACATAGAATCATATAATCATAGAATGGTTTGGGTTGGAAGGGACCTTAGAAATCATCTATTTTCCCCCCCCCCCCCCCGCCATGAACAGGGACACCTCCCACTAGACATACTGAATATCTTGATCACATTGGCTTACTCCATAAAATAAGGGAATGTGAGTGTTGGGGGATGGCAGCTCTGGGTTGAGAAGTGGTTAGGAGGAAGATTTTAGGGAGGCAGGCTCCCAGGTGGAAGGCTGCAGCCTTGGGAAGGGTCAAGGTACTTCTGGAGTAGAAGGTTTTGAGACTGATTTTCTCACAGTGAAGGCTGCAAAAGAAATTGGTGCAACCCATGTGGAAAACCAAGGTCTTCATGCAGACTCTATTCTTTGTGCTCTCCACACATTCGTTGCTTTTTGTGGATGTCAGTTTGGAAAACAGGAGTAACTGTTTCAGGACACCTCTCTAGGGCTTTTTAATCAGGTATACACAGGTTGTGGGTGGGGTATACACAGACTGAGTTGCCTCTTCACTTTCTCTTGAGGGTCCCCTTCTGTTTTGTGTCAGACTCAGAGCAGCTGTCTGGTACACTTCCCAGTCACAGATCCTGCTATACCTTCCCAAAAGTTGAAGTTTAGCCTCCATTAGTCTAGGTTGGAGAAACCTGTAATATTTCAGTTTGCTCAATCCCTTGTCTTCATAGCTTACCCCTCCTGGGTCACGTTGTTGAAGCAAGTAACTGCAGATTCCACTGAAGGAGACTCTGAAGCAGCTCGAGGTTTCTTCAGTCATGGCAGGTAACACAGAGACAGGCGAAGCTGGGGCTATTCTATGTCCCCGCTTGTGATGGTTCATCAAGGTTTTGGTCCACTTCCATTCAGCATTTAAGGTGCTCACCGCTTATTTTATTTCTCCTGGTAAGAGCCTTCCAAGAACAGGATCTGTTTTTTAGGTCCCTTTAATTTTGACAGGTTACCCAGGAACCTCTTTGTCGAAGAAGAGGGTCACTTAGGGCTGAAACTTCACTTTCTCTACATCAACCTTTGTTTTTTTTAAAGGGTTTTATCAGCACCTCCAACTCTTTTTTCCCCTCTTTGATTTTCACATACTAAGAAAGTCACCTCCTGGGTCATTTGAGTTGAGTCTATTGCCCTGGAAGGCAAATGTATCATGGAGTCTCCACTCTGTGGTCATTAAAAATCTTTTTCTGATTTCCAGTCTAAAATAATTTACCTAATGTTTGTACCTTTTAGTTCTTCTGACAGAATAATCCTTTATTTAAAAATAGTTCATTTATGTTTACCCTCCTGGTCTACTCACAGCCTATCAGACCTGGTATCTCTTTCTCTGTACCTACCATATTTTGAATTGATTTCTCCTAAGAATGGTTGACCAGGAAATTGTGCTGCACTTCTGATGAAATTCAGTTTCAGTACTTTTTCTAATGGTAGTAACAGTGCCTTACTCTGCTGGAAGCAACTCACACAGGAGGTAAATTTGATATTGTATTTATTTCTTTTACAGGTACATCACATTTCATGAGAACAGGAAGGTGATGGCAGCTGGGACTTGTCAAGGGCAGAAATTCAATGTTCCTTGGCTGTCTTGCCTGAAATGCCCTATTCTATATATGTCCCTAGAGCAGGCATGACAGCATGTGTCTGACCCCTCAACCAAACTACCATGGTCTTGTTTGACCACATGTTGAGAGGGATAGTCGTGTTGCTGGTGAGGAAGGGGTATATCTGAATTTGTCTAATCCACTTGTTCTTCCTACTGAGATGGACTTTTTCCTGTCTATTTTGTTCATCAAACAGGATTTAAGATGGAATTAAATGTTACGAAGCTTAGCACTGCTTGAGCAGAGGAACTCTTTTGTGTGCACAGTAGCAGAAGTGTAAGCACCAGGAGTGCTCCAGCAGCAGAAACCTAGATACTAAGAGAGTGCTGGTATCTAGAGGTTTGGGAATGGTAGTGGTAAGGGTGCATTACTGTAAATACCTACAGTTGGCCTTAAGTATAACAGGAGCACTGAAGAATAAATCCATCGTCTAGTCATATTTGCTTTTGTGCATCTTTGTAGTATGGCTTATCCCATGATAGCTTTTGGCCAACCCCTCTGGCATAAAAGCCCTGCTTCTTCCCACTGGAGTCAGTGGAGCTCCATTGCCTATAGGGATAACAGCAATGTGCTGAGTTTACTGAGTTGTGAGCAACAGACTTTTTCTGCACAACTTTTCTGCATAACAGGTTTTGTGTTTTTTTAAGAAGGCAAGGGATGTTTATATACTTAAGGTTCTCCCTGCATATGAAATAACAGCTTTCAGTAGTCTAAATCCCACTGACTTTTAGATAATTCATGTTAAAGGGGGAAAAAACGTGAATTGGGTTCATATTTAAAGGGGTTCATATTTAAATGTAGATTGGTATAGGATTTGTTACGGAGTTCCCATTGAGTTAATCCTTATTTCATGAACCGTCAGGTCAGAACATGAAAGAATGAACAGCCACAATGGAGATTGCTTCCTGAAGAAAGCCACGTGTATTTGTGATGTGTATTTGTGATGGTCACAAAGTTATAGATGTTCATTTCCAGTATTGTAATTTGCAGGAGCAAATTAGCTGACGTAGACCAGGGAGATTACACAGATGTGTTAGTAGTTTCCTTCATTTTCTGCATCAGCTTAGACACGCTTGTTGGTTACCACCCCTGCTGGCAATGTGCACATTTCCCAATGTTCAGAATTTCTATGCACAATGGTATGTATAGCATGAAAATTATAAATTTAAAGAACACAAGTCAGCAAGGGCATGTAAAATTTCGCCTATTTTTAGTGTTCCATCCAAATGCTTGTTCGACATTGTTTTTGTCCTTTCCCCCCATCCCCCCCTTCTATGTTACATATGTATGTTGTGTGTGCCCTGCCCAATAGTGCTGAAAATTGCTAACTCTTGACAATTTGAAAGCAGACAGAGGGGGCATCTGTTGTATGTCGTGGCTTTTTTTTGATGCCTGGTGATAATGTTGATACTGATACTTTGATCTTTAAGCAGTTTGACTTCATGGAAGAGATTCTGACTGTGTGGATGTCTAAGTAACTTCCATCAGCTCATAAATCTAAATAATTCTCAAACTCTCCTACTGGTTTTATGATCTCCTAAATTATACAGTCTAAAGTATTTTTCAACTGTTCCACATTTCTGGCCAAGTCTTTGGAGATGGTGAAAGCTGAGCCTTTAGTGTCCTGTTTCTATGGCAGGAAGGGCGAAGGCAGTATTTGTAGGCCTGGGCAGATGAAGATGGTTTTCACCTGCTTTGTTCTTGGGCAGATGTTTGTCATGCTTAGCATCCATTCTCCTTTTATGCCTTTATTAAAAACCTCCCCTCCACACAGCGTAAATTTTGCAGCCTACTTGAGCTCTCATTGATGTTGCAAAGGTCTTTCCATGACAGATTTGAATAAAGGACAGATATTTTAATATTTTTTTTGGTAATAACTCCTGCGGTTTAGAAGGGTTTTTTTGCTTACCATGGGAATGCAATAAAAGCCTCTGTTTGAATGCTTTTGATGAAGGGTGAACTCTTCCTGTGCCTGTATGTGTGCAGAGGGTATGTGAGCAGTACCTGCCCAGGAGTCAGATCCTGCTCAGTCTTCCTAGAACTGATCTTGACATTTCCAAACTACTCCCTCAAATCCCAGATCAGCACTTTACAGGCACCACTCTGGGCTTCCTTTCTCTGGTAAAATCTCAGTTTGAAAAGATGTTTCTACCAGACTTCTCAGATTTCTGGAAAAGTGTGATTTGTAGAAGTTCCACTTTGCCAGTAATGTTCTGATTAAGCAGAGAAGGAGGAAGAGGAGAAACAGGATGACCTTTCACACTGACCTCTCTTCCTCTTCTGAGCTCTGTGTTAGGCACTAACTATTGTGTCCTTCTGATCTTGTTGAGATCAAATATGAGTTTTTGCCAGATTTTCTCTGTAGAGTGGCTCCAAGTAGAGTTATTTCACTGTATTGTATATCAGCAGGTTAAAATGGTTGAGGTATCTGTCAGAGCACAGTAACTATCACGCTTTCCTCTTATCCAAATCCTGTGTGACCAGCAATGGCACTTTGCAGCCAGAGGGAAACAAAGAGCCATTACTTTCAGTGTGCTTTCCTAATCAGGATATATATTGATAGTTTGTGCTAGGAAGAAGGGTTTATGAGTGCCTCTGGCAACTGGTGGTGTGAGCTGTGCACCCATAAATTCTAAGTCAGCAATATAAAAAAAAAAATCTCTACCTATAGCCTGAGGTAACAGGGAGTGGGAAAAGCCAAGCTGCACTATTAATCCATAACCACAGAAATGACCTCCATTCCAAAACAAACACTACATAAAATTTTAAAAGCCGGCCAGACCAATATATGTAACAAAATGTCAGTAGTATACTTCAAATCAACCTTAGAAATTGTGATATATTGCATTCTGTATCAGCTCTAGCTAAGAACAAAGGTTGACAGCCATTCCAGAGCTGATTCTGCCCAAGGAACATTATCACCAAATCATTCTACTTTGATGATAATCCTTGCTAATTACCAGGCAGCACCTATGCAATAACACAAATATACTAATTTTACAGAATTTAATTTCATTTAAAACATCATAAAGAAACATTTGTGAATTTCAATATAATTATTGTGGATTTCACAATGTTATAGCTGGGAGAAGACTCTAACATTAGAGATTTGGCAACAGTTACACTTGAGAAGTGATAAAACCGTTATATGCTCAGTACATATCCCCCCATCTGCTGACAAAATAAAATTATAGGAAATGTTGGACTGAAATCAGATGTTTTTAATAAACATTTTTCTCACCCCCAACAATAAAATAAAATCAGTATAATAAATAAAATTTAAAATGCACAACAGTTTACACAACAAAATTTTTACAGTTTCATGGGAGAATTTGAATTTTTCTCTGTGGGGTTTCTCCAGGTATTTCAGCCAGGTGTTTGTGTTATCTGTAAGGCCCTCTTGCTATAATGAATTTCATTTTGTGAGGACCTATTTAATTCACCCTGCTTAGCTAAATTATTTAACAAAATAATTCCACTTTGTCTCTAACTGTTTGCTGCATCTGTGCTCCATAGTTAAGGAACAGAAAATGGGATAGTGTTGGAGCTGTATGCTTCATTAGCCAATCGAATTTAAAAGGCAGATACAAAATACAGAAAATACATGTTATTTTCTGACTTCTCATTCTGGTATGATGCTGTAGGGTTCACTTCTGTTCTTTGATATGCCTCCTGTCTTAAGATCAGAGACCTGTTGGAGCATGCTGAGTCTTCTCTCCTGTCCACGTTTTCCCTTCCTTTCCCCAGATGATGGTTCTGGCTGCAAACTCCTGCTGTGGACGCAGTACTCCCCAGTCTGTTAATAAAGACATTCCCTTAGATATATGCTTTGAATTGTCAGAAATTGCACAAACCAAGGACATATCTCTGGGTCCAAGTGTGCTCAAATATTGCCAGAAACACTGATGAATTTTTCTGACTAGTACTGGTATCTGAGAAACACCTGATCCCTGGATCTTACTCTGGCGTGTGCACCTTTTATGGAGGTGTGCTAAGCTCTTATTTGAAAACCTTCAAGCAGGGCTTTGGTGAGTTTAGCACTTATTCCTGTAACCCTGACCCTGCGGTTTAGGTTTGCTGTATCCTGTGTAAGGAATTTGTTGTTGTAAGCAAGTTGCATCCTTAATTCAAATCAGGATACAATGAAAAGCGAATCCATTTATTAATTTACAACATGCTAACAGAAATCAGAGTTACAGCTGTTTAGAAGGAAACACAGGAGAAAGAAAACCATGCTGAAACTACTGCCACCAAGATCCAACCATAAAAGCCCCTCTCTTTGTATTTGCCTGACTTGCAGCAAATGCTTCCCGGATGTATTTTGTTGTACACAACCTTCACCACAAGCTGTGCTCCCTAGGGACGACCCATTCTTGGCAGAGAATGACAGATTCTATAGCTCATCTCACTCCAGGTATTCCTCCTCCTTCCCAATCCCCACCTCTCTACACATTATCTCTTTTGACCTTATTCCAGGGATACCTATAACATGGCTCAGAGAGGGGATAGTTGGACAGTGTGGCTAAGCTTTAATCCATCCAAAGAACAGATCCAGCCAAGAATGAAGCCAGTGGGTAATAAAGAGGAGAAGATATTTCTTTCCAGCTGATCCACTTCCTGACCCACTTTACCTGGCTGTTGGGAGAAGAAGCCATACCTGCAGGTCAAGGAGATTCCAGGTTTGGCTGGACCAAATGGAGAAGAGGAACTTAATGGCCAACAATGGTTTGAAATGCCTTAACTTGTTTAGATGTGAGGTATTTACATCTGAGACAGTCACCCCAGGGTGCGTTTTTCACCAGTGGAGAGAAATAAGCATGTATTCCACAGGAAGATTTCTCTCATTAGGTATCATAGATACCTAAAACAACTATCTGGATAGTTCAAATGACTGTCTCTCCACAAGTGCCTGTTTACATCTTTCCATTGCCAATAAAGATATTCTGGGGTGACTGCTACAGGTCTGGATAGCTGATCAGCTGAAGCGTTAGGCAAAAGAAATCCCGGGTTTAGTGGGCACATTTACAGGCTCCTTACTTGACTTGCCTCAATGGGAATCAGTTCATTTGGGGACACACTGGACTAGAATCGGTAACCTTTGAGTTTCTCTTTTCAGGAGATGTTTTTACAAGATGTTACACTTCACATGTTAACGAGTCTGATATTTAATTCAGAGGGTCACACCAGACTTTTGTTANATTTACCGCTTTAATTCTCTTCCCTATTATTGGGTGGGGGCGGGGACTGTGTGAGGGGGTGTGTGTGGTTTGGCCCCCAGCCAAGGGCCAACCCGCCACACTGCTACAGGTTTGGATAGCTGATCAGCTGAAGCATTCGGTGAAAGAAAGCCTGGGTTTAGTGGGCACATTTACAGGCTCCTTACTTGACTTTCCTCAATGGGAATCAGTTCATCTGGGGACACACTGGACTAGAATCGGTAACCTTTGAGTTTCTCTTTTCAGGAGATGTTTTTACAAGATGTTACACTTCACATGTTAACGAGTCTGATATTTAATTCAGAGGGTCACACCCCACTTTTGTTAGAAATTCAGACTTCAGTATAGTTCTCTTCTCCCCTGGAAGACACAGAGAAAACTATGATAAATTAAGTGTCAAGTGTGATATACAGATAAATGTCACCATGAAGTGTGTTTCTCTGGAATTTAACTAGGCCTGCGAACCAGTGTATCACTGTAACCTTGATTTAGCAGCAATAAAGTCAATTCAAAATGTCTTCCTTCTTTATCTAAATACTTATCAGTCTTCTTTTGCATAGGATCTGTGATTATAATTTTTTGAAACAATTTTTAAATTTAAAAAAACATTTATTCACAACTAACTTGTAGGCAAGTGTAGTTTTCTACTGTAAATAGCACTGAGGTTAAGTGTCCTGTAACAAGTGTCTTGAGTCCCTTTAACCTCCACGTTCTCAATTACACATTGATTTTTAGTGCAGTGGACAGATAAGGAAAAGTGAACTTGCTAGTGAAATCAAGGAATGCATCTAGTCTTTCCTTAATTCAGATATGGACTTTCTGAGAAGCACTTAGCCCAACATTACCAAGTGTCACTTTCTACTTATCAGCTGGAACTGGCGTCAAGGTGGGCTCTCAAGCTCTGCTTTGTGGTTACAGTGACTGGTTTCTGAAGATAGAGTTCACTCAGGTGATTCACTCAGGATGTTATGACAGCTGTATTCTTATTTTCTTCCCTGATTTCACAGCAGTCTCCCTAGATAAGGCTTTGAAAGACAGAGCTAATAAGGTGCTTGTCAGCAACATAGCTTTACTTGTTAAGAAGCTGGGGGCACTTGTGTTACTCAGACTATGGTGGTGCTGCTCCCAGTTTCTTTCATCTGGATATTCCTACTTCAGGGAACAGCATGTTGAACAGCAGTGCTTTGTGTGATTTCTCCAGGGCAGCTTGGTTCCTCTGCTTTGAAAAGAGGATGATATGGTGCTTTTAGCAAAGCTTCAGAAAGCCATGCCAGGGTGTGAACTGTCCCTTCTCATTATCTCATGTAAAAATGGGGTTGTTAAAGCACCTAGTTGTGTGCTTCCAGTTCCTTGTGTTTGTTTTCTCTCTAATATAGACTAGTGCTGCTCAGCCCTGTTGGCACATCTAGCCTTCTTGGGAAATGTCTTGGAAATCAGAGCTGTATAAACTATACGCCTGCTGCCTGACAATCCTTGCTGAGTAGTTTGTTGATAAAGCTGCTCCTCTTATTTGTCCAGTCCATCACCGTCCCCAGCAGAAAATCATTTTAAAAGATTGCTCAAAAAAGCTGCATGGAAATTTTGCAGTATTTGATCACACCTGCACTTCCTTGTTAAAACCGGTAAGATTGCACAGGTTTTTCTCTAGGCAACTGCCAATCGTGAAAGTACACTTACTGATCTTGGCTCAAAAAAGTTTCTTATGATGGTACCATTCAAATGTACAAGTTTCATAACAATTTTTATACTAAGTGCACCCTAGCCGCTGTAGGTGCATGCCTATTAAAAATAGAGACCATGATTTGAAGTATTTTCAATGCATGTGGCTTGCCAAATCTAGACAACTTTCTCAAACAGAAAAATGCTTTTAGTTATTTCTGTCTCTGAAATTCAGGTTACACATATTAAGTACAATTAGATATAGTCTCTCTAGTAATAGCTGCTTTAACCAATAATAACTCTAGGATGCAGTGTAACTGCTTTGTTTCTGTTTCACTGCATTATATAATATATAATTATAAATAAGATTACACAAAACATATGTAAATAGAAAGAAAGGCAATATTTAAAATGAGCTTGAGGTTAAAACTTGCTTCACCTAAAACATGGTTCTGAGCTAAAATTGTCTATTGCTTTAACACCGTTGGCAAATATAGAACAGTGAGAATCCTATGTTTGACATACTTTGCACATTTAGACATAGTTTGCACATACAGACTTATGCGTATGTGGTAGAAGAACTCTAGATAGCACATGAATGGATAAACAGTAATGGCAAAAAATAGTTGCTAATGACCTCTCTTTTTGCTGTTGTCACTCTAATCCGTGTTGTCTGTACAAGAATAGCATATATTTCTATAAAATACTCCTTCAGTTTCATGGAGTCTTCTCAGAAGATACTTTATTAATATTTTTTTACATTTTTTTTCATGCTTATAGGACATCCACTTTATTGCAGAAAATAACATTTACTACACTTATTACCATATTATATTGATCTCATTATTTAACATTGTATTAGATGTATTTCAAAATCCAGGTTTGATATAAAGTTTATTCCCTGCAAACATCCAAAGACATTGAAATCAATGTCAGAATGAAAAACTAAAGATGAAATGTTCTCAAGTTGACTGGGAAGGAAGTGTTAGACAGGAGCATAGTGCCTCCTGAACCAGTCTGGCAAATGAGTAGTTTTACTTCAGGCTGCAAAGGGATTGTATGCATTTGCTTATTAGTGTCTGTTGCCAATCTTGTGCTACTCTGGACAATCCCAGAACATATGCAAATGATCTCCAGTCAGTATATATCATCACTGGCACTTAAGACATTCATTAAACTGGAAGATATCTTCTTTTTTGGAGTAACAACTCTTCTTTCTAAAATGTTGGTGTATATTCATTTGCAGTGACATTTATAAGATTTCCTTTTGTATCTTCAGGGTTTTCTTCCAACTCATTTATTTTCCAGCCAACCACTAAGTACCTTCCTATGAGTCCTTTATTATAAGAGCTTGCTAGCTGCCTGTAAATCCATGAAAGTTGCTTTTTATTATTTATTGTCGTATGTGGTTGAAAAGCCAGCCTGTACCTAACATGCTTGACTGCTTTAGTCCAACAAGGGAGTGGGGCAGCTCCAAAGGAAGAATTAGGTGGACTGTAGGTATTGTTCCACACTTGCTCCTATCTGCACCTGAAAGTGTCCAACACACAAGGAACACACTATTTTATATGAAATTTCCCCATCATATGCTCAAAATTACTGTTCTCTTCCTGTCTTGAGCTGGCACGTTGGAGGAGGGGTTTAAAGCCCCAGTTCCTCTTCCCTTACTCTCTCACACTGTCGGCTTGAAACAGCTACGGGATTAGTAAGCGGATGGAAATGAAGGAGCAGAGAGGATGTCAGCAAAGTAATTTGATTTAGCTCTGGTGTTTTGGCTCCAAACCTTATGGCTGCAGCCACCAGTGCCACACCTCATTGGGGAGCAGCTGCTGCTTCTCACGCGTCATCAACATAATCATGTAATGAGTTCGGGCAGTGACACCCGCCCGGCCCCGTCACCACGCGGGGATTACACCCCTATCACTGCCAGCCTAATCTGTGGCCCGGGGGAGCACAGGTGTAACTGAGCACCTACTTTGACCCTGCGGTACTGTTATTCTTGGAGATGTGAAAGGTGGTTCGACCTGACGCTTGAGGCATGGAGCCTGGGAGTGAGTCAGAAACTGGAGGAGTCCTCATTTCAGCCTGGAAACTGAGCGTGTTTGGGACATGAATGTGAAATCAGTCCTTGTAACATGTTTGCCAATGTTTTCTGGACTTCCAGCCTGTCTGATATAAACCTTCTGTCTCCTGTCATCCAATATTTTTATATTTTTGGCTTTGGTTTAATAAAACAAGCATTTTGGTCTGCAGGTAATCCTTCTTCAGATCTCTAAAAAACCCCCCCTTTTGTTACATTGTCATGACAAGAGATGTCTGAGAGATGCAACGTCTTCAGGTTTGCTAGCAGAAGTCAACTGGTCTGGATGTCTCTAAACTGTGGATTAACAGGATTCGGTGTAATCAACCCACTGTCTCCGAGGAGGAAAAAAGTGCTTTGATTTGACTTTAGCAACTCTCACTTTCCACGTTGTATCAATAAAGCCCATAGAAACAAAACCTGGGGTGTCAGAAGGCAGAGAAGGCCCTGTGTAGCTGCATTGTCCCCTCAAGATACGATGTCATTGGCGTTGTTGTGGTTGCCATCTTTGCCCCTTTTTGTAAGAAGAGGTTTCTTTCCCATGTTGTTTTCCCTTCCATTTCTTTAGCTCAGGAAATGTAGCGAAACTCTTAATCAGAACAGAGACATCTCTATGGGACAAAACCCTACCTCAGCTTATATGCAGGGGAATCACATTTTTCTCTCAAAAAGCCTTGTTTAAAAGTCTCACAATGGTTTCATGAATTGATAAAGTTAAGTCCCAGTCATCTGCAAATTATCTGCACCAGAGAAAGACATTAGTGCTTCAACTCCAGGATGAAGTGGGTCTGTTCTCCCCACTGGCTGGTGGCATTTGTGTTGTCTGGAATAATGAGGGAGCTGAGGGCTTTTCATAAAAATCCCTCTAGCCTGGGGTGTTACACAAGGCAAAAAATTTACCTGAGGGACTGTAAAGGTGGCACTATATCCTTCTGGTTCTTAAAAAATCATATTGGTTTGAACACTACAAGTAGTGACCCACCTCTCAGTGAAACTAATAAATTAAATAATAGGGACTACTTAATTTCCAAGTGCTTGAGATTAAATGTTCTGCTAATGTAAAATGTCTCAAGGCAACATATTCTGTAATTTACTTCCAAGAGTTTAAAGGATTTGGATGAAGTGTCTTCTGGATTACTGTTTGTTTGCTTTTTTTCTTTTTGATGAAAACACAAAACTCCTTGCCAATATATTAAAAGGAAAAATTAAACAAATTATAACAGGGCTGTCATCCTGACAGGATTCCATGAAAAATAGTAGTTAATAAGGAATTTGTAGATGGGTTAAAACAATGAGTTAATTTGCTGTTCACAATAGTTTGTGCAAAATAGACACGATATGATTTTGATAAGATTACAAATGTGTTAAAAGAAATAATAACAGCTTAATTAAAGCTATTTGACTACTATTGAATAATATTTTGATCAAGAAGTAACAGTCACATTCATGTCAGTATCTCAAAATGTAGTTGTTTCCAATGTCCAAAATGTAGTTGTTTCTGCCAGAATCTTGCAGAAACTTCTTTCCACAGAAACCTCCTCCCAAAGGCTAAAAGCAAAGGAGGATACAGCAACCAAACATTCTGATTGTCCCACATTTGCCCAAGGCAGAATCTCAATTTTTTTATCTGTCAAAAATTGATTTATTTCTGAGTTCATTAATATCTCATTGATTTGGGATTTCAAATGTGTTCTGGAAAAGTCTTCCAATGCTCTTGGAATTATATCATTTCCAGTACTTCGGAGTTACATTAATGCTTGCTTGAAGCTTCCCTGTTCTCTTAGCTTTTATCCTTTGAAACATGCATATTTTGTACTTGAGAGCTAACTTTTATAGAAAGTACAGAAACCTCTTCAGCTAAGTGTTGTGGAAATGAGCACTAAGGAGGAGGAGGAGGACTTTTACTGAAAGAAATTAGTGCAAACAATGATGTCTGAAAAGGAAAACAGTCTTCAAGATGGACTAGAGGTTTTATCCACTTATAAGTAGATCCACAGGAAATACATAGAAATGGACATTTCCAGGAGTTGCAGTCCTCTAATATAATTTGCTACAGGCCAGACATAGATACTAGATTCTTAAAAAGATATTGGAGTGTAGTTTAAGTAGCAGCAATACAAATATAAGTGTTTTACCCTTCAAACTCTGGCTTGTTAATGGCTGCATCTATTAATCTGGAAAGGTTCCTATGCACATCCCAAGTCTGTTCTAGGATTGTTAGTGGAGATGCCTTATTTAAGTGTTTGCCTTAGACACAAAAAGGTGGATTTGGGCTTGAGCTAGTTTCTTCCTGAGGACAGGTCCATGCTGTATTCTCTGTCTGAAATTTCCACTGTTTCCTTTCTCCTCCTTGATGCTATCTAACCTTGTGATTTAATGGTTGCTTTGCTTTGTTTTGGTCTGGCTTTTTTTTGCTGAGAAGTTCCCTAAGTAGTAAAAAGACTGATCCATAATTGATCTGTCTCACACGCATATATGCATGCATGCTTGTGCTGCAAGTGCATCTGAAAGGCACAGCGGTCCCTTCCCTCCCTGTGGCAAACAAATGATGACAAAGGGGATCCCAGGAACCCCAGAAACAGGGAGGGACTTGGGAGAGAGGGGTTAAGCAGTAGGTGAAAAATGTACTTATGGGTAGCTTATCTTGAAGAAAGTTTCAAGCAGGGAATTATTTTTTTGAAGTTTTTATCCTTATGTACATTCAAAACCCATCTTTTCACCCCTCTCTCAATTAAGGGATTTCACTTTGCAAAAAAACATAACCCTTGAACTCTCTGGTTGTGTATGTGTTTCCTCACCAAATTTATTACAGACTGACATGGAAATCAGAAGGTATTCCTTACTTGTGTACTGGTCAGATCATCCATCAAAAGAGAAAGATCAGCACCCCTTGGGACACTAATCCCGGTCTATGTGGAATGAGGTGTACGTGAGTACACTATCTGCAGCCAGCTCCTGCACAGGATTCATATTCATTCACATGTCTGGAGTTTTATGTGCCAGATGAATCCTTCTCAGCCGACATTTGTAAGTCCTGCAGTACGTGTCCGACTAGCAGGCTTATCTCCCACAAGATAACTTCTTACCATTGAGGAACTTACCATGTTAGGGTATAAGCCTCTGCGATGAGGCTCTGACAAGAAGAAGCCATAGCAATGGTGACGGTAACTTATTACCTCTTTCCAAGGTATCCAGTTTCATGGATCTGAAGCTGGTGTCAATGAGCTTCATGGAGAAATGGCCAAGGATCCTTGACTGTATACCTCTTAATTTCCTTCATAGTGGTCAGTAAGAGGCTATATTTCATATTTGCGCTGCAAACAGTGTTGATAATTCAGGGATGTTTTTCATTGTTGCTGAGCAGCGCTTACATGCAGTCAAGGCCTTTTCTGCTTCTCACACCACTCCACTAGCAAGTAAGCTGGGGGGTGCACAAGAAGTTGGGAGGGCACACAGCTGGGACAGCTGACTGCAACTGACCAAAGGGATATTCCATACCATATGACATCATGCTCAGTAATAAAACTAGGGGGAGGTTGGCGGGGGACTGCTGCTTGAAGACTGGCATGGGCTTCCATTGGTTGGTTGGTGGTGAGCTGTTGTCTTCGTTTGCTTCAGTTGTCTTTCTTGGGTTTTATTTCTCTCCCTTTATTATTTTCCTTCTAATTATTATTGTTATTATTTTGATTATTATACTGTTTTTATCTCAAACCATGAGTTTTCTCACTTTTACCCTTCAGATTCTCTTCCCCATCCCACTGTGGAGGAGTGAGCGAGTGGCTGTCTGGTGCTTATGCCAGATGGGGTGTAACCATGACAGCATACTAAAACATGCTCAGGTTTTAAAGAGCTGAGCACCTTTCATGTAAGTTATTGCAATGGATGTAGTCAGAGATCCAACAGCTGTAGTCTTAGGGTACAGTGCTCAAACAGTCTAGAGTGGTCTTGTACATAAACTTGTGGCTGGGAGTTATTACTGAGCCACAAGCCCCATATGTCATGACTGTGTGATCCAGTTGATAGGCTGATGATCATGGAGCCCAAGGGACTCCTTGCAGGTGCCTTGGCTACATCTAGCAACTTGATCAATGAAAGGTGGAGGCTTGAGCACTGTGCTGTGTTCATCTGCATGGTGTAACTGGCACGCCTTTGAACTATCAGTCTCTTAAACAATGCCCTGCAGTGTGCCTGGGATAGGATGGGTTAAGGGCTGGTCCTAGAGAGTCTGGTGGCATGGCTGTAGGCTGTCATGCCACTTGCTTTCGGGTCAGAGAAGGGCCTTGACCTGTGTTAATTACTAGGAGAATAATACTCCCACATGACTGCTGGTTCTGCTTGAATAGACAGCTGAAAGATGGGATAATCTTTTCATTTCAGGTTTTTTCCTCCTGCAACTCACACTGGGAAGGCAAGGAGCCTGGAGAAGATATTTGTACGGGCCTTCTGGAGACTCACAAACATGTGCTTTATTCTGAGTGCGCTTTAGTTCTCCCTGGCAGTTAAGGGGAATGAGGGCCTGTGATAGGTACCAGGAGGAACATGGTTGCAGGAAAGAGAAAACTCAACTTGAAGCCTGCTCTTCATAGCAAGTTAACACAAGGGGGACAGAAGGGTTTAGCAGAGGAAAGGGATATTGCAAGAGCAGAGCTTGGACAATCTGTTTGGGCCTGTTTGGAAGAAAGGGACCAAGTGTTGTCTTGAAGAGGAAATCTATCCCTCTCTGACTTTTCTCCAAGCTCCTAGCCCCTGCCCAGAGTCCTGCTGCCTTCCTACTGAACCACTCTCTTATTTATTATTATTATTTGAAAAGATATGCATGCAGGAATACCAGCCACCAGGCACTGATTTATTTCCTGTTTGATAGCTCTGTACAAACTAATGCATCTGAAGAGCCATGGGCGCTGGATTTGTATGTATAGCTGCACAGCAAGACTGAAAGACTACTTTCAGTTGTTCTGCTGCCTTTTCTGGCAATCACTAGTTCTGCTACACAGTGAGGGAGACTGTGCATTTTTCTTAAATTTGCACAGCTATGATACTAGGATCAGCTTTGCCACAAGGCTTGGTCATTGCAGCATCCTGACAAGACTAAGTCTTTTCAAAGTATAAACAGTCATGAAACTTGTAAGTCAAATCCACTGGTACTGATAGCTTTTAGCTGTCTGTAATCTTCTGGCACCAGAGAATATTTTTTTCCCTATCTAGTTTTGTACATAAAAGCATGTTCTCCACTTCATATTAGGAAGGCTAGGCTGAAAGTAGCTTGGCATTGTGGTACCCTTAGGCACACAGAGTCCTTATGTCAATCTTTTAATGAATAAAAAGCACTCTAGGCTCTGAATTTTGCACATAGGTACTACTGAGAGAGTACTTACTTCTAACCAATGATTTAGAGCTATAGTTTAGGTATGATGTCACCATAGAGGGACCTATAAACTGAGTTAGCTGTTTGGTAGATTTTCATCTATGTAAATCCCTCTGTAAACTAATTATACGGCCACAGCTTATAAATTTTACAAGAAAGCAATCTCCAGACTTGTTTTTCTTGTCAGCTGCAGATCTTGAGACTTAACTGTAGATATTGCAAAACTAACCACCATGGTTAGAGAGTTTATAAACTGTACTCCATTGCATAGACATATACATTTCCAGTACTTCTTCTTTAAATACCACCTTAAGTTTTAGTCCATTCATTTTTAGTGTTTGCAGGTAGCATACACTGCCCTAAAAGCCTAAATAAACCCAGTCCACAATTAAACCCTTGGAAAATGTGAGCATAAACTCCAGCTATAAGTCTCCAAATGAAATATTTATATGTACTAGACATCTTGTATCAGGAGGTGGTTGTCTTGCTGTTATCGGAAGTCAGCCCTTTGCTCCCGGTGTCTGCTTCAAACACTTTCATCCCTGGCAGCACGAGGCTTGCTTCAAACATCCTGCTTGCTTGTCAGCAGGGTTGACGCACTATATTATAACAAGCATTCACCACAACTGTTGTTCCCAGGCTGCATTTTTAGCTCTACAAGCACAAACTGTGAGATTCTCTATCAACATAATCATTATTTATCCAAGGCTCATCGAGTAAATTGAACTTATCCAGTCTCCTTGGGGTAAAATACAGCAGCCTTTCTTTTATTGTTGCTCTTGTAGAGAAAGAAGCATCCTCCTCAACAGTGGCACGATCTGGACAAGGAATAAGCCTCACAGCTGTTGCATCATCCTCCTGGTATGGCATTAGTTTATAATCCAGTTCCTAACCTAGGAGTGACTGTCAGGAACACAGCCAATAGGTGTGAATTATTTTTGCTGTAGGTATATTTTAGTTGCACAATTGTGTCCTTAATGCTGTGTTTCCCTTAGCTGAGAGATTGGTTGCATTTAACTGGTTTGGTCAAAGCTGCTGCATCTTCCACAGGCAGCTCTCAGACACTCCCTGGAATCAGTAACTCTCATTTCTGTAGAGAACAAAGGCGAGTCAACCCAGCTTTACTGTATGACAGAAATGGGGCATCTGAAGCTTTGGAAAAGTCTTGTGACATAAAATGGAGATCTGTGTATACTGTCTTTTTACATTAAGAAACTCTGCAGCAGATAGGTGTATACTAATTAGTTAACAAAAATCAGCAAAAACAACAACGGAATTTAAATATTCTGGCACAATTATTTTTTTTCTTAAAAAACAGAAATTAAATAGAGAGTAAAAGGCAAGAGTAGTGTTTCCCCACAAAAACTATATCAAGCTCGTCTATGTGACTTATACCAGCCTGTTAATACGTTCTCCTTGTCCTGTGCCTTTGTGGAAACTCCATTTTGATATCTTAAACTATAATGGAGAAGGCACATATTTATTATTGTTGTTATTATTATTACTATTACCACTACTATTATTATGAGTCTGATTTGTTTGGTTATGCCTACCTATGGATGTAATAGAGCAGGATCTTTTTTTTTCTGTAACCCATGGCCAATTTCTCATACAAAGGTTTGCCTGGGCAGAAAAACTGATTTTTGACTAAATTGTAGTTCACACAACGCTGAGAGACTTCATGCAAACAACATTATTAATTAAGATACTATTTTTTTGTTTAACTGCAGTGGGTTTTTTTTTAATTTGTTTTGTTGAATGAAATATGAAATTTGGGATGATACTTGTATACTAACGGAATGGAAGTTGTGCCAAATCAATAAAATGGTCTCACATACCACTATTAACATGCCAGTCCTCTCATCAAATCCTCCATCTCTCCTCCAGACCCAAAACAATCAAGTTAGCTTATCTTCTTCAAAAGCTGATAAATAGATATCTGTTAAAATGTATACTGCATTCTGATAAGGTTCTCAAATATTGGCTTTAGTTCACTTTGATAATTGTTCAAAGAACAATCCTTCTAAATGGAAAGAAAATTGGGGGTGAGGGCAAGAAATTGAAGTGTTGGCTGGTATTCTGCTTTTCAGTCAATAGGGAATTTTCTAATTATGAGGAAAGTACTATGCTTACCATTGCTACCTTAAATGAGACACCTGACATTTCGATGACTATTTCCAGTTATTTGCTATAAACTTGGTAGGTACCTCAGCATTTCTGAAGGGCAATTTATCCCACCTGTTTTGTTCTGCTATGCAGAGAGTGTAGAAATCTAACCTGCAATGCCTAAAATAAGATTAAATTAGTACCATTTCATCAGATATTGAGATACCCATAATGGCTCTCAACAGATCTTTACTTTCTGTGAGGTCTGTTATACAAGACTATTGCCTGTTCACAAGGATCTTAAATATCCTTTAAAGGCTTTGATTTTTCACTTCTGCTGATCAAAGTATCTTCAGTAGCTTCTCTTTATGTACTGACAATCAAAAGAGGTGCAAAACACATTCTGTAACCTCTGATCTATTTCCTGAGACCTCAAGAAACACAGCCACCCAGGCATGCATAATTTTTGGCATATACATAGTACATAAGAGAGAACTTCTTAAAATAATTGTTTGTTCCCAATGATAATGTGAATGTTTTGACAAAAAGTTCACTGAAATGAAAAACCATCACTGAATTCTTTGCATATTTTATTTTTCTTTTTGATTTCCAACTCACACACATCTGGCATATTTTACATCTTTGCAATAAAACATGGTTACAATAGCTTAAGGAATTTATATATCCAAAATATTTCACCATGATCTCAAGATGAAATGAACTTGTCTTCCAGATGTTCAATAGTCTCCCAATTCTAAGCTACAAACTCAAGATATTGCTTACAGACGGGTGATGAATAACTTAATCATTACATGGATCCCCATGATTTTGGAATCTTATAAATACAAACAACAATGAAGAAGGAAATTCAGTGCTAAACTTGCTAATACAAGGTGGATAACAAATAAGTAATCACATCAATAAATAATGATATGTTTCTGGTGCAAAGTGGCAATACAAAGAATCCATTATCTTTTTAAATAAATGACTGCAAGTGAGTGTAAATTCTGAGAAAATTACATTCCTGTTACATGCCTCATAGCCCTACCGACACAATATGTACATCTATGACAATACAGTCACCAAATATACAAAGAAGAAACATGAATTAAAGTGTATGTACCCCTGGGTGTGTAATTTGATCAGTACAATGTGCAGAAAATTATTCCGATAATTATCATTACAGTATTGTAAAACACAAAGTGCCTTAGTCTGAGTGGCTTCAGGTGAGATTTTCAGAAGAACTGAAAAGAATAACCTCAGTCACCTTTACAATGAAGCTAAGGCTGTCAAATAAACCAAGCTGTTCAGACGAAAAATAAGGAAAAAAAAAAATCACTGGGGGCTTTCTCACCCACGGTTTGTATGCCAAATGCTAAATAATCCAGAAGTATAGCACTTTGTCTGTATTGGGAGTCATTAAGCATTACAAAGCATTAAACTGAACTTTCCCCTTTGCTCCCTTTCTGTTCAGTCTTTGAATTTAAAAGGGAGGAATTTAATTTCTATTGTATAAAGTATAAATATGGCAAATGATGGCTTTTTATCCAAATGCTTCATGAGCAGAACTCCACTTAAGAGGGGTAAAGTTTAGATTCAAAAAGTGAAAAACGTGTTGGTGGAAATGTCAAAATTACTGTTTGCACCCAAATTCAAACCTTTAACACAAGCTGTACCCTTAGGCAGATCTCCAGTTTGATTTGTGTGAACGCATCTGTTCCTTCAAGACATCAGGTTTAAAGTACATGCAAGTTGTAACTCCACAATAAAATTAAGAAACAGTTTTGTTCTTTATACAAGGTTTTACTTTTACAAAAGTATCCCTTTAAAGTTAAGATGTGCATCTGATGTACAAAGTATCAAACGTATATTTTTTTTTTCTCAGCTTGAAAAGAGGCTGGAGATGGGATGCATGTTAGGTTCAAAGCCTAAACATTGAAACAACTGGACACAAGGTTCCCCAGAATTTTCAAAAGTCTCTTGTGGCGCATCCTACTACCTTTTCTCAATAAACAAAGATATATGAAATAATTACCAAAACATCTCCTAATTCATATAATTTACATGATACAAGCTCGCTTTTCAGCAGCTGGTGTTCAGTTGTGAAAAAACACACAAAGTAAAATGGTTGCTGACTACAATGTACAGCTATTGCTGGGTGTAATGGAATGTACAACGGAGGTCAATGCAGACATGGTTTTCCACCAGAGACTACACCTTTCATTGCAGCACTTGTGCTCTCAGTTTTACCTGGGCTTTCAGTTCTTCATTCCGCTTCAGTATCTGTTCTGATGTTCATAATGCCACCGGTTAAAATCTATATTAAAGGCTACGATACTGCCAGAAGCCATGCCAGTAATCAGAGTTCTGAAAAAGATAGAAAAGATCATCCTGTTAATCCTCTTTCGTCTTCTCAAATGATGGTTTACCATAAACAGTAAGAAAGCTAAAAGAACCAGGCACTTTATGAAACACTCTATGAAAATTATGCTTATGGGTAGGATTCAGTACATGATGGAGACACTACATTTAGATGTCTACATATGAGCCAAATTCCCATGTTCCCATTATGGTCAAGGGAGATCTAGAACTCCAGTCAGTTGCCTTCACATTGGTAAAAGCACCATGCCGTTTGAGATGCTCTCATGTATCCTGCTTTGCCTCCAGCAGCCTCTCCAGCAGGATGTGGGTCTTCACTACAACCTCTGTCATATGTGTGACCCCATGTACGTACCTTAGATCTTCAAGGTATCTCAAACAGTACTAGCTGGCTATGGGTACCTTAATCAGTCCTCTCAGTGCAGTCTGTCACCAACTATCTTCAGGTCACTGGGCATGTACTTTAGGGTGAGCTTAACTGTCCTTTAGTAGGCTGTAGCAAGTAAATCTCTACGGTTATTACAAGATCTTATTCCCATGGCTCACATGCAGATACCTATGCCAAAACACTTTCATTCAGGTGTTTGAGGAATCAACACATCTGCTTAATTTTAGGCACTTCATGCCATTGGAGATCCCCCAGAATGGCTGACACATCTGGGGACAGGATCTGTGGAGAGCTCTGCCATTGGGGCTGTAGCTGGGGTCAGCTGGATATCCTAGGGCCTCCCAGACAGAATGAGATTTCTCTGTGAAGACAACTGAACTGATCCCTTAATCATAAGCTGATCACACCTTACTACTCGTAAAAATGTTGAAATATTGTTGAAATATTGAAATGTAGCCCCATTACTCTGGTGGCAATGGTTAAGGTGATTTTCCAGTTATCACATACTCTCTAATTCTGTTAGACGAGTTGTAAAATTGGACTAGATATCCATCACCACTTCTATCAAACCATACAACAGCCATTGTCTGCTTAATTATGTTTAAGTAAAGCTAAGTATCTACACTCTGCATTTTAGTGCCACAGCAGATGCAACCCCAAGAAGTTCTCAAGCTCTGCATAGCTGAAAATCAGAAATGTACCACAAACTTTTGTAATTTTTTTAAAGGCATTGGTTAACAGGCACTAGTGCAGTCCAATCCAGTCCATAGTCCAATCTATGTTCTTAAGTTAATGTAATTTTTCTCATATTTTCCTAGCTGAGTCTCTGGCTTGTTGACTTCAGTAAGATCTCATCTCAACATTAAGTGTTTGCATTACAAGACTTAAAGATTAGAAAATATGCTGAAACAGATAAATCAACAAGATAACAACTGGAGTAATGGTTTTGTACATATATCCTATTAACGAGTGCATACCGTACATTCACACCTTAAAGTTCATGGAGATGTGTATTTTGTGCAATTCTATTTACACAAAAATATTCACGACAAAATCACCTCTGATCATGAGACAGATCCATAGCTCTTATGCCAGCATCACAGCCAGGGTAAATATAGAGCTGCTTGAAGTCACAGGCCTGCCATACTTCCACTACACCATTGTCTCCCCCTGTCACCAGGTTCTGCCCATCACTGCTCAGGAGGATGGCCTTCAGGAGGAAAAGACAAAAACCAAGCACACAGCTTTTATGGAAACCAGTCATTACTTCAAAAGATGTAATCAACTTAAAAGCATTTCTTTTGCTCTGCATACTCAAATTTGGAGAAAAAGGCTCCCATTCCTCTTTCTCCCCAATCAAAAAATAAAACAACAAATTATGGATCTCCAAATTGTAAATAAAACAATTGTGTTGTTCTAAGCATGATATATAACCAAAAAGCTCTTTAACTGAATCTGCCAAGATGAGTTCAGGACATAACATTTCAATGTTTGTCCTACAGTACTCGGTGCCATCACTAACACTTAAAGCAGAGCAGCGATCTGCATTCCTAATGCTGATTCAAGTGCTAGTGACAGAGCAGAGCCCTGAAGGCACAAATTCATGTCTTAGATAATAAATGAAGAATGGACTCTTTTCAGAATATTTTCTTTTAAAGACGTATTTCCCACTGAAATTTAATTCCAAAGAAAAATTCTAAGAATCGTTTAGGATCATAAAAAAATTTGACTTATTTATTCTGGAAAAGCTCAAGTACATTTTTGCATTTGGAGATGGAGATGAGAGGGTTTGTGTTTGAATATGACTTAACCAGGAGGTGGCAATTTTACACATGTGATTTCCTTTAAACCACACAGCAAATAAATTCAATTTATTTTAATAAATAAAGGCGAGACACAACAAACGTTTGTTTGCATTTATATTTACCCTGGTTGAATCATTGATCTCCATCTGAGCTAAGAGTTTGCCATTAATGCTGAAATTGCTGAACCGTCCTCGTTCATAGTAGATGATGCAGTGACCTTCACTAGATACTGAAATTAAGCGAGGACACAAGCAGTTTTCTGTTCCTTCCAGGGCTCTCAGCAAATCTCCAGTAATTGTGTGTACCAGACAAGGACCTTCTGTATATGAAAACATAATATATCATACATTTGCTGCTTATACAAACTATATACGCTGTGCACAAAGGCAATGCATAATACACATTTATATCACATTAGTCCTGCATAGATATAAGATGCACTATTTGCTTAAAGAATTTAAAATATGCAACAGAAAAGGAAATGCAAGAGCTAGTATGTTAAGAAAATATATATTTAATATGCCTAAAAATTGTAGTTTATTATTTACTTAAACTGGCAGGAGTTTTAATTGATCTATCTTCCAAAATATTCTCTCCTCTTTCCAAGCATTCAGAAGCCTCAGTCTTACTGCCTTCCTCCAACAACATGAACTCTCTTTAGCCTGCCCTCTCACATTAAACAGATGGGGTCCTATCAGTGACTAGTAGGAGCAACTCCCAGAGGGCATTTAATCGTATCACTGCATATTTCTCCTATAGACAATGGCAGTTCCTGTAAGTCCTCTCCCCCAAAGAATGTTATACGCATAGATTTCAGTCCTGAATTGTTTTAACAATGGGCATCATCTGACAGCCAACAGAGCTGCTATGATGTCTGGACTATGAGAGCTGTTTGGAGATCACAGTATAACTACATTTACTCCAGGAAGATTTTAATATGAGATTTTAATGTCTGGTTATTACTGCTGCTGAAATAAAAAAAAAAAAAACAACAGCTAGAAAACCTATAATGAACATTTTAAGATGCAAAACCAGGGTACTTCTATTTCAAAATTCATGAGAAAAGCTCTTTTGAAAGTGAGATCTGTATTCCGACTAAGAAAAAGAATCTCTTCAGTGATAAATGCAATGAGTCATGGTAAATACTAAATATTTTCTTTTATGATCCACAGGATGCTCCTGGATGGCAGAGTAATCTCTTCCTTATACAACTGGCTCATGATCCTGAAAGTAAATTCATACTGGCAGACTCAGCCACCTCACGTTAAGCCCTTCTAACTTCTTTGAAATTCACACAGCAGCTGGGTTTGCCCAGGTAGAATGAATCATACCATCAGTGCATTGGTCTGCAAGGTCTCTGGTACAGGTTTTTGTCTGTGTTTGCATAAAGCCTTAGGCAGAGAGACTCCACGCCTGACTGGGTCTACGGGATATGACTGCAAAGGAATTGATTTTTTTTCTCAAATAGTTGAGTTTCAGCTTTGGACATACTGAAGTGCCAGAATATTGTAGAAGTGATGCCTCCACCTTTAGAATAATTACCATGTTGGATCTTTCAAAAGAAAAGTGTAATACTTTCATATTTAAGTGGACTGACAAACTGCCAGTACATTGACTCAGCTAATTGGTCATGGACATGAAAAGGCACAAACAAAATCTGATTGAGGATGCTACTGTAAAGACATATAGACTGACTACTCTTTTTTGGGTTTTTTGGGTAAGAAGATTCAAACATCACAGAATTTTTCTCAGAAGAGTCCTAAATGTGCCGTCTCCCTGCCTCAGCAGGTTCTCTGGCATGCTGCATGTGTTGTCACAGTGCCACAGCCAGCTCCGGAGCCATGGGGGAGCACAGGCAGTGCTCAGGCAGGGCAGAAGAACAACACAGCACTGCCATGAAATGCAATCTAAGAGTCTGGAAAGGGACTGGAAAGGACAGAAACTGAAGAGAGAAGTTTTAAAACAGGCATCTGCTGGAAAACGGCAATTAAAAAGGGATTTTTCTCTCTACATTGATATATGGACTAGGGTTTGAATAAAAAGAATATGAAAAGAGTAACTCAGGTGAAGGACTGACCCTCCATTTCTCACCATCAATTACAAACATATTCTGGATTTGTTGTAAAAGTCTTTGGTCCTCCAGTAGACTTTATCTCTAAAAATATATAAGTTACCAAAGCATCATATACTTAATGAAGCAGAAGATAACTGAGTACAGATTCCAGATATTTTGGTAAGAGGAAATTTGCAAAAAGATATTTGGAAAGGGTACACTATTAAGGCAGTAAGTGTGTATAAAGCTGTCTTAAAAAACGAGAAATAGCAGTGCTGCAAGAAAAAAACTTTAGGTTCAGCATCACTGTACATTTTTTTTCATAAATGTTGTGACTTCACCTACAATGGATATGTAGTATGTCATTACTAGAGTTAATGACCCATTAAGATTTCCTGTTAAAAATGCCTTTACTCAAAAGTTTCGACACTTAGCTTTGAAAATAAATGTTGAGCCCTGAGGCAGTAGAAAAGACAATAACCCAGGAGCTTATCTGTGAGCAAAAGTGGGCAGAACGAGCCTCACGTCCTTGTTATCCTCAGAAGGAGCAAAGTTTTTTAAAAGGAGTACAAGGGTATCCATGGGGATGAATCGCTATAGACAAAGAAAGCAACTGGCTGGATGTGGATGTAGAAGTGGAGTGGAAATGAGATAGGAAGGGATATAAGGAAGAAGAACCCTAGGGAAAGACAAGGGTAATGCAAAGAAAGGAAATAAGAAGGGAGAAGAGATAATGTAGCATAAAGGAAAGTAACAGAGGGACTTGGACAGGCTTGAAAGGTGGGCCAATGCCAACCTCATGAAATTTAACAAGGCCAAGTGCAAGGTCCTGCACGTGGGTCGAGGCAATCCCAAGCACAAATACAGGCTGGGCAGAGAATGGATAGAGAGCAGCTCTGAGGAGAAGGACTTGGGGGTATTGGTGGATGAGAAGCTCAACATGAGCCGGCAGTGTGCGCTTGCAGCCCAGAAAGCCAACCGTGTCCTGGGCTGCATCAAGAGAAGCATTAGCAGCAGGTCAAGGGAGGTGATTCTCCCCCTCTACTCTGCTCTCGTGAGACCCCACCTGGAGTACTGTGTTCAGATGTGGGGCCCCCAACATAAAAAAGACCTGGACCTGTTGGAGAGAGTCCAGAGGAGAGCCACAAAATTAATCAGAGGGCTGGAGCACCTCCCCTATGAGGACAGGCTGAAAGAGTTGGGGTTGTTCAGCCTGGAGAAGAGAAGGCTCCGAGGAGACTTAATAGCAGCCTTCCAGTACCTGAAGGGGGCCTACAGGAGAGATGGGGAGGCACTCTTTATCAGGGAGTGTAGTGAGAGGACAAGGGGTAATGGGTATAAGCTGAAAGAGGGTAGATTTAGACTGGGCATTAGAAAGAAGTTTTTCACTGTGAGGGTCGTGAGAACAGATTGCCCAGGGAAGCTGTGGATGCCCCATCCCTGGAGGTGTTCAAGGCCAGGCTGGATGAGGCTTTGAGCAACCTGGTCTAGTGGAGGGTGTCCCTGTCCACGGCAGGGGGGTTGGAACTTGATGATCTTTAAGGTCCTTTCCAACCCAAACCTCTCTATGATTCTATGATTCTATGATTCTATGATTCTATGATTCTGTGATTCTATGAACAGAGAAGGGAGAAGAGCAGGAAGCAAACAGGAAAGGAGAGAAAGGCATGCAATTTGCCAAATTAAGAAAAGAAGCTAAATGAGAGGGCAGTGAGGGAAGAGAAATAGGCATGGAATTAAGGAGGAAGGGAGAAGGTGTGCAGAACAAGTGAAACAGACCAAATGAAGGGGAAACAATAAGGAAAGATGAAGCAAATATTTTATTTATGTTGATTATCAGTTATGCAGTAGATTGCTGCAGGTTTGGAAAGGTATTTTGAACTTTTATATTAGTAATTGTTGGATACTCTGGATTCCATAAATAAGTAACAGAGAGAAAATGTGAACAGATGGCTCAAAAAATTTAATAGAAGAGAGGTAACAAAAAACCTGCAAACTGATTATTTGGAATACACTACAAAAAAATCTACTGAGTGAAATGCTGTCCACATATCCAAAACCAAGCAAATTGATTCTGCTTTCCTTGCCCAGGAGAGTGAGGTCAATCCCACAAACTTCCAGTTAAATAAGGTCAGTGTGGAGAACTCAGAGCTGGCCCTTCCCTAAATACGGGTCTCTAACAACAGTTTATTCAAAATCAGTAGATGTCATTATGAATTATTGTATACATTTTTAACAACTGCTCTTCCAAATTTGTGGAAAATAGTAGCACAGGCTGACCATTGGAAGGAAGGATCAACTTAATTTCTGTCTAAACCTCGTTAAGTCCAGATAGTAAGTAATAAAGTTCAGAGTAAGCTGCTGCAGATTCCCCCAGAATTACAACACATCTTAGTAGGGGAGACTTTGGATAATTAAAGTATATGTGGCTTGGGGGAAGACTGAGAAGTACCACTAAAAAAGGCTCTAAAAATGTTAAGACTTAAATCATAAAAACATTTCTGACCTTTAGCACCACTGATAACGAGTCCCAGCTCGGCACAGACCGACACGCAGACAACTTCATGGTCGTGACCAGTTAGAACAGCCCGAGGAGCTGGATAGTCACCTGTTAAAAAAACACAAGAAGAAAAACAACAAACCAAGGAAACAACAGAGGAATACTAAACCAGAATTGCTTCAACAACAAAAGAACTTTGCTGTAATTTGCCTTAAATCAATAAGCATCAAAGGAAGGTGCAATCTGCCTAAATATCTTATACCCAGGCTTCTGACCAAAATACATTCAGATATCATTATGTTTCCTGTGTGCAGCTTCCAAATGCATTAATCTATACATTACCAAAAAGCAAACTTTGGTTTAGAAATAATGGACTGTGTGCTGTTTACAATACACAAATGATGACAATCCATCACTGATTTATGACCTAAAAATACTGAAAATGTATATTTCAGAAAAAGAACACACAGTGTGTGGTATTAAAAGCAGCCGTAATATAAAGATTTGCTATTGAACTTATATGCTTCTGGAGGTCTGCTAGGAACCTAAACAGTAGCATGAGTTAAGGACGTTCCTACATTAATGATCATAACTTGCTTCATGAAACTGAGGTGAGGAAAAGAAAGGAAGAACAGCACTGTACTAGAAAGATACTACTGTTGCATAGACATTACTGACTCAGAGACACATTGAACATTTATAGATTAAAATTATACGTAAAAATGGTTATGGGTATACATCATTTTATATATATTGCTATGGATACCTATGCCATTTTTATCACATTTAATTTATTAGAGAGTAGGACAGATCACTCTCTAAATATTTATTTTTTATATACAGGAGTGAAATACATTTTATTTTGGGTTCAAACAAGTGGGCATTTATGGAGTGTTTATATGACAAATAGCAACATTTCTGATGTTTCTAATAATAACAGATGCTGATAGCTTAAAAGTAAAACTCCTATATGCAGTAAGGCTTTTTCAGACAAAGAAACTTTAACAGTAACAAAAAATTAGCAACTTGCTAGGTAACACAGACTTCTTTTGATTATATTTACGTTGTACAAATGAAATATAGAAAATATGGAAATTCCAAAGGACTGGAGCTCTGCCAGCATAGTTCAAATACTTAAAAAGGATAAAAGAAATGACCTAGGGAACCACAGATGAATTACTGTAACACTAATCCTATGCAAAATAACAAAATGGTTAATCCACAGTTCTGTCAACAAAGAACTGGAAGCAAAAATCTCATTAATGCCAGTCACCATGCTGTGCTGGAATGGGAGTCTTGTCAAGCAAGCTTTTTATCTGTTTTTGACAGGATGACAGGTATAGTTGATAAAGATGGCTATGTTAAAATGGTCTCAAGGTATTTTTTTCAAGACATTTGCCTTGTGTAATACAACGTTTTGATTTAAACCTGTTTTATATGGAACTGACTGTGGACAACGTGGATGGCATGCTGGTTCAACGACGAAGCTTAAAATTTTTTTGTCCATTGAAAGGCATTTACTCTGAGCTACACAGAAGGATATTGTAAATTAGGATGTCCAGTTAGGAGCTAGGAATTGATTCTTGATCAAATACTAACCAATAATATTATCTACAGGATAATATAAAATCTTTGCTGGTACAGCACGGTTATATATAAAACTGATCCAAAGATTCATGGGCAACTCTATAATGAAGAGAGAAAGACATTATCACACCATTCTCTGCATTGACTAGTTAAATAAAAAGGTAGCAAAATGTGGTTTATTTATTTTGAACATGTCCAGGTGGAAGGTTGGTAATAGTTCCTGGACAAGCATGAGCTCTGCTCACTGCAGAGGAGATTCTGTTATGGAAGGCAGTGAGACAGAGAAGGATTTATGAAGCTAGAAAGGAAAAATTCCCTTAATATTAACTTTCAGTGGAACACCCTAGAACAGCAAGCAGGAGCAGAGAACTATCTTTCCACTGTAGACCAGAAAGATTAAACTCTTCTATGCACATTTACAGAAATGAGCTTAAAGGATGGTCACACAGCTGACAGAGACAGTAAGATAAGAGGCTGCACAGTGCTTAAAGTGTTTCCTTTCTTCACTGCACAGGCAGAAAAGCAGTGACTTGATCATGGTAGCTGGGAGTCACATGCATAAAAGACATCCAGTAACCCAGAAATTTATCTTGAAGCTAATGGCACAATGAGGTCCAGTGGGTGAATAGCGGCATGCATTTCAACTCTTCAATAAAACACAGTTTCCTAACTGGAAAAACAGATAACATTAAAACAAATTAACAAAAAGTGAACTACTGGAGTAGCTAAGCAATATTGCATGGGTTTCTCTAAGATATACATTAGGAATGGAGGCTTGGATAGACTTGTGAGCCAATTAATTTAGTCTGGTTTAGATGCAGACTCTCACATCATATAAACCTGTTAATAGATGAATGAAATGTCTATCTGTGTATGTGACTTGGAAGGATGTTCCAGAACTTTCCTACTCTAAGGGCGAGAAATATTCAGATTTTCAGTCTAGATTTATTCCTGTCTCCCTTGTACCTCTTTGTTCTTGTGTCAGCACTGCTCTTTAGCTTCAGGTCCTCCTCTCTTGTGTTTTTGCCTCTCATGTACTTACAGAATAAATCAGCCCTCTCAGGCTTTCCTTTTGACTCTGTTAAACAAATCATAAACTTATTGGAAGGGGCAGGCTTGCCATTTCTTAGTCATCATAGTAACTAATTTATGTGCCTGTACAGCTCCAACTTATTTCTTAAAATTTTGGTTGCTAGTACTGTAGTTCTTGAAATTTTAGGGTGAATCTACCACATTTCTTGCCAAACCCTAATGTCTCCCATCATAAAATTTTAATTTATTATTCCATGTATTTTACTATCTGAACCAAATGAGAACTACCAAGCATGGATTTATGGCCTTCAGTTTTGGATCAAATAGTACAAGGTGGGTCAATCTACCTAAACTTATAATTTCATTATACAGATACAGTAACACTTTCCTATCTCTAATGGAAATAGGCACCCCAATAAATCCTAGTTTCCCAATACTTAATGTTGTCTGCAAGAAAAGAACCTTTCTGGTCTGGAAACTGAAGATGTGAACTGAAAACTGGGCCTACTGCTAGGGAAGGATAGATAGTGGAGGAAACAAAGAAAGATGCTTTTTGTATCTCATCAAAGATTAACTATATTTTGAGATTTAGATTTTTATAATTTCCCCATCAATGTTGCTGTGGAGAACCCCATCTCCTTTGCAGGTTTTCTTTTCTCCAAATGTGTAACAGAAAAGTGGAAAAAAACCCCAATTCAATTAAATTCAGAATTTTACACTTTTTTTTTTTTCCCCCCTGTATGTCTTCCTGCAAAAAAAGAGGAATTATGCTCACAGGTTATCTTGGCTTAAATTCTGATTACAGAGGTGTATACTGTAGTATCATCAGACTGCAACGGCGAATGACTGAAATTACTAGATGGCTCAAAATCTATTAAGGGAGAAGAAATAATGCAATTTTCAAAAGGACTGTAAAATGAAACTCTAAAATGTCAGAATATGAAAAATTACCATATTTAATTGACTTTTTGATTTATAAAGCAAAATGCTTATAAGAAACAACTGCCCTGAAACACAGATCTTTGAGTCCAGTTTTTCAGTAAATACAAATTAATGATGGAATATCATTATTAGGAGTAACAGTCTGACAGTAATTGAGAATGGGATTTTCCCCTTAGGGCTCAAACAAAAAAATATTCAGTGATATTTTCTACAAGAAAAGCTGTGGCATGGGGAAGAGAACCTCAGTCATATTACATTTTATTGCTAAGCACAGAAGTGTGAACTCAGGAATCATTCAAAATCTAGCAAAATATTCTGTCACTGTCACATCACCACTGATAGATGCAGCCAGAGGTCAAAGGCTGCAGCTCTGAGGGAATTGCAGGTGAAAATACCCTACCTATGAACCCAGATGCCATCACTGTAAACTCCCTGTAATTTCCCCAAAGGGGTACCTTTGAACTGAATTACTAGAGGGTAGAAGGAAAAAAAATAATCTGTTCTATTTCTAAACAAGAAAAAATTTCTACAAAGGCTAAAATAATGTATATCTTCCCTTCTCTCTGAAAAATATAATGCTTAATGTTATTGTAAAGTTCCAGAACAAATGGTGCACTTGCATGGTAAGGAAAAAAATAATGAGAAGAGTCAGTGTTACTATTTCTCTCATACTGTCCTTTTCCAGGAATTATGTACAGATTGCTATGGGGACACATCTAAGCATCTTCTCTATAAAGAAACATGAAAGCACAAGGCAAACTCCAGCTTCCATTTCATCTCTTACTTTGATGGAAGAAAGTAAAATGCTACAGCTTAATTATTTGTTGAAAACAATTTACTCTACTATTTACTTTACTATCAGCACTTTTGAAGGGATACTCTTCAGAAAAAAAAAATCTTAGAAAATACTCTGGTTTTCATGGAAGTGAAAATGTCATACCCTTTCTTGCATTTTTACTGTCAGAAAAAAACATCTTGGAGTTTAATGAAAATATAAGGCTATGACCAATAAATAGTAATACTTCAAAACAGGAAAGAGCCAATAACAACGTTCACAACACAAGGGAGTAATGGTTGTAAAGAAAGATTGCTGACAAAAAAAATTAATACATTCAAAATATTCTCACCTCTGGCAGAACTGGTTTATTTGCTGAGGTATGTGAGCAGCATTGTATATATCTACAAACAATTCACCCAGGTGAGTGGACTTTCAGCTATCTTGCACCTATCTAGACTGCAAAAGGAAAAATACAGCGGAAGAGGGGAGAGTAAGGATTTGCAGCTTCTCTTTCTATTTCTTCCACTAAATTGCTTTGGGAACTTTGGCAAATTGCTGTACAGCTCCTGTGAGGTATGCAGCAAAGCATGGGCACAGACCCCTGATGTTAAATGCTAGATAAAACTGCGATTAGTTCAGATGCATTATTACATTTACCATTGCATAGCAGTCTTAAGAGAGAGATATACCGGTAAAAATTACACACTGGTTTTCAAAGAGCTTCTACTCTGGCGGAATAGTGCCCAGATACCGTATTTTAAAATTCATACCTAAAGTATCCAAACATACAAGTACCGTAATAACTCTTCAAGCATGCAAAGTGGATTGCATGTGTGCCAATGTGCTCACACAGGACTTTCAGACAGATGTCCAGTCCACTTGGTACAGAACACACCAGTGGCTATTTTTAAACTGCTGCCCTTTCAAGGTTAAACTAGGGCATGTTATAGGGTATTAAAATGTAGAGGGATATAAAAAAATAAGTGAATATTCTGAATTCAGAATAATTATTCTTTCAAGATACAAGATTGCAAAATCTGCGATGTGCACAAGTTTAATTTGTTTCCAATATATTTTCCAAAGCATTTAAAAGTTCTGTCTCAAAAATGTTACCTCTATTCTCTCTTTGTGACAGACTTAAAACCAAAAATTGCAGGTTAACTTCACAAAGATTCTTTACAGTAACATGTACCTTCCCTTTCAGGTATATTGAGAATATACTCACTGGAATGGGATGAATTGCTAGCATCTCTGAGTATTATGTTATAATGCTAAACAAACCCAAGTTAGGGCACAGCTTCCATTAGAAAAAGCAGGGTTAACTCTGACACCTCTTGTGACCATTCTCTTGGAAACTACGATAGGTAATGAGAAATGTCAGGTCCCAAGATCAATGAAATTTCAGGCTCTAGGGAAAAAACAGGAATAGCATTGATCCTTTTAAAGAATACCAGTCAGAGGGTGAATGTAAGATATTGCACAGAGAGGCTCAAGAGGATAAGCGGCCAAGTCCAACATACTTACCTGACAAAAAATTCAATCAGCTTTTAGCACAAGCTGCCTACCCTTCCTTTCTCTCATGCAGGAGTCTGATTCCAATTAAAGTGTGCAAATTAATTTTTATCACTTCCAAATTAGTTTCTGAATTTGTGTCTGTTTCAGATGAAAGCATCTGTCCCTCACTTTTCTGCAGTTCTATCATCCACTTTGGTATCTGTTCAAAGACTCAGAGATAATTCTCATTTTCAAAGTCACTTGTTTGAAAGAGCCATTCAATAAAGCAATCATAAAATATAAAAATAAAACAACTCTAATGATGCATGTTGAACTCCAGGGCATATCTTTTTGCTCCTTTTTTGTGATGACTAATACAGTTGCTATGTGAGAAGAAATTTGTATACAAATTAGCTCTCACCTAAAACAAATCCCTATATAACATAAGAGAAAAAAAAAAACAACCCAAACTGTCAAACTCCATCACAAAAATTTTTCTATTAAGTCTCCTAGAACTGAAAAGATTTCATTTGCCTGATCACTTCAAAGAATTAAAATAAGCAATCTATGTCCTTTGTATGTGGCATGTCTTCCTAAGAGAAAACAGATTCTTTCCACTGTTCTCTCAACTGCAGCAGATTTATATAATCAATTTAATAATGTGCAGATTCAGATTACTTATTTCCGATGGGCAAATTTGGCTTAGAAAGTAGGTATCTGACCCTGGCAGGATGACTAAGCTTCATTCAGCTCAGTGTTCTTCCCAAAGGTGGTACTTATCTAAGCAAGGATAAAGGGGGAAATAAGGGGAGCCTCAAACATACATAAAACACAAAAACCTGCATTCAACTCCCCTTCATCCTAAAGGATTTCATGCCACTTCTGACACTTTCCAGGAGCATCCTCAGGCACCAGTGTCTAGTTTAGGCTGGAAAAGGACATTTTCTATCACTGCTACTGAGGCTTTTGCCATTGCATAGGCATGAAACCAATTTTTGTTGGACCAGAGAAAGTAAAAGTAAGGAGATGATTTGCCCAACATATTGCTGTTGAAGGTATGCAGTTTTGGTTGATTTACCTCTATTTTCATCCAGTCACCATGTCACGTAAGATCCATAAATGTGCAGAGAGAATAATTTTGCTTTCCATGAAAGCTGGAGGTTCACAGGGGGCCCCTCCCATATTAATTTATAGCCTAATAGTCACCATATCCTTGTGGACATGGGAATGTGGGTTTGAATTCACCTAGTCTCTGGAGGCCAAGAATTTAGTCTCCCACTTCATGGACAAACATTCTAATGAGAAGGTTTTTTTGCAAGCTATTTTTGAAAACTACTCCATGTGTAATATTGTAATTAAAATCGGGTAAAATTTCAGTCTTCTTAGAGCAATTGTGAATAGTGTCAAGACATTGTGACAAGTGCAAACTGAACCAGAAACTCCTTTTTGGTACTTACTGTAGAATAAAGGTGATAACTTAATAAACACATTGACTGGAACAATTATTTTTACATAATAAAAGGAAGTTCACCATGCTCTCACAGGGAAGGTTATAGCTACTGAGCTGGAGCAGCCACTTGCAAGAGTCTTATCCAAGACATATTTTTCTCCATTCTCCTCAGAGCTGGTTTTGTATTTCCCACAGACAAAGCTGAAGTCACCCTCTGATCACATGCCCACACAAGTATTTCAGCAGAAGCTCTACGTGAGCCCAACATGTTAGATTATTGACATATGTGTTGTTTAGTAAAGTTTTTCTCTAACTCATGGATTCTGGAATATGGAATCTTAGCAGAATTGGTAAGGAGTTTATTCTGACAATCTTTTGCTCCAGAGTATTTCACAATAAATTATTGTAATTGCTATGTTGTCTAATGAAATAGTATCTATATTCTTCTATACAAGTGTTAAACTACATAAACTGGTTAGGACTGGGGGCCTGCTTTCCCTCCCCCCTTAACATTTTCTAAAACAACTAAAGTTCCTTTTGGTAATTGGATGCATTGAAGCTGAAATTGATAATTAACTGTCTTTCAGCTTAAAAGATCATTATAAAGTCAAGCATCTAACCCAGATAATTACTATACCTGACATTTTTCTTTGAATTCTTCACCTTCTTACAGCCTGTGATATAAAATACCTTATCTGCGTCTCCAGATGACAGCTTTTAAAAAAACTGATCCTTCTTTTTTTCCCTGAAAATATCATCTACATCTTTCTGGAAGTTCATTCCAAAGATGTTAACTAATTGGATTTGACCTACAGTGAACATCTCACTTTCATTTTTCCTACAAGGTAGATTCTAATCTTCTACCAGTAAGTCTAGAAGAGTAGATTAGGAAATACTTCTTTACCACTTTGGCAGTTTAAACCATGTAAAACCTGAAATATATTTTCATAAGGATTGTTGAGAAAGTTTCACTCCTGAAAATTAGAATACAAGGAATTAGTCATACAACAAGCTATCCAGTCTCTTCATGGCAAGGAACAGCATCTAGTTGCTATTACTACAACAGAAATATTTAGTAATTGTAGAAGTTTTAAAAGGCAGAAGGTGCTTCAGGTATATTATCACCCATGTGACCTGTCCTTACTGATGTATATTCATGAAAAGTAAAAGTAGATGTTAATATGTTTAAAACATATGAAGTTCTGGTTACAGTAGAGTACTAGTACACAATTAGCATATCCAATTTAATTTAATTCAATTAATCCAATTAATCCAATGAGTACAGATAGCAATAATAGTGATGACATCACTCCTCAACATGAGCCTTCAGCATGTCTTTACCATTGAGTAGTAAGAAGTTTGATCAGTATATTTGGAAGCTAGCACCACAGACTTAGCTGTTTAATCTTCCTAGGTGCTGCTGCCAGTACCTGCGAGGTTACATTTGCCTGGACATGAATGCAGCACAGCCTCTCATTAATCTCACTATAAGGCCTTTTCTTCAGCAAAACAGTGCCTTATCTGTATACAGGTAGAGATAGAGAGCAAATCACGTGATTGTTTTTTGTTTTCATTGATTTCTGTCAGCTAGCTGATAGACTCTTTTCATAAAATTAAAGTTCTCCAAGGCAGACACTTCCAAAGTTACACAGCTGAGATATTAAGCCTGAGATTCCAAAAAGTACCAATTTCTTGCATTCAGATATGTTCATGATGACAAAAAGGTATCAGAACTAAAATAAATATATGTGCAAAAGAAGTGGAGTGGTTTGTATCAGCCAGTCAAGAGATGTTAATGGCAAGTCCCACATTGTCAAAGGAAGTAAAGGAAGAGTCTTACATTTTGTATGCAATGAAAGGAGCATGCTCTTACTTTTTTCTGACTCTTAGCAAGCATAGAAATTACTAATACTTGATATGAATCGCACAGGCACCCAAATAAGCAAAATGGCATCCAGCTAAACAGAGTGCCTTGACATGAAACTTCTTTTCAGACTGAATTTCTCCATATCTGAAAATAAAGTGCTAAAAAAGACCTGGAATATACATAAAAATTAGAGAAATTTGTAATGGAAACACAATTTTATTCCCCCTGCCCTCCATTCTCTCTCAGTTATAAATGCAAAAGAAAGGTGAGAAAGTGAGGCTTTTATCTGTCTGCCCTGTGCTCTGCTACAGACAAATGGAAGAAAACTAAAGCACAATAAAAAATCTGCTGCTGCAAAATTAACAAAATATTTTCTTTGTAACAAACAAAACCCTTTTCTACCAGACATTCAGCTGATGAAATACTTTCACTTAGATGTCTGTAACTGACAGGTCTACAACTGCCTCCAGTCACTACTTGAACCAGAGATTAAAATTGATAGTGATGGATTCTTCTATGTTTATCTCAAAAAGCAATATCCTTGTGCTAAAAATAATAATCAGAATTCAGAAACTGCTTTTAAAGAAATGGATTTAGTGTTATACAAAAGAGCTACTGTATATGGATAAAAGTTGCTGCTGTCTTTAGCTGTGCTTACATTTTTGGCTTGGCTGAAGGGAGCTTTTAAACCAGTAGTGCACCTTAAGTGACCTCTTATATAAATTTATATTATTGTTATTATTGTGTCCCCTTCGCTCTGCAAAGTACTGATAGCTAGTCCCCTGCAAATGAAATGTAAACTCTTCCTGACATTTTATCTTTTTCTATTTTTATTCAGCCACATTGCTTCTCCAAAGGTTTGCTTGCTATAGAAAGACCTTTCTCAACAATACTCATTTAATTCCATGGCATGTGAGACATTCCTTTTTGTAAAAGGCAAACAGCTGATACAGCATGCGGTAGCATAGAAGTAAGTTAAAATGCCAAAAAATATATCTGGGGAAAGGAAAGTCAAAATATAGTGATATACATCCTGTCACTTAAAGGCCATAACCATCTTGTTCCAGTTTATGATGACATGATGCTATAAGTGATAAAGGGAATTATGAATTTCAGAACTACTCCCATACTATTATCTGTTACCATGCACAGACGGTTTAAACATTTTTTTGGCTACTATTCAATGAATTACTTTGCACGTGGTGCTCTTGTACTGACCTTCAACCTGTAAGTTCAGTAATTGATACTTTTGGTAATACCTTCTGAAGCTGACATAAGAAATGCTAAAAATTAATAGGTGCGACAGACGACCTCTGAGGAAGGTGTTTTTTACAGGGTATACTTACTGCTGTTTGGATTGTCACCTATAATATGGTGTCGGCCACTCCAGTACCAAAGCAGCAACGTAGCATCACGAGACCCAGACACGATGTAGCAGTCACCACCGATATAGGACTCTGATCTGGCAAGGCAAGTCACAACGTCCCAGTGGCCAAACACTATCTGAGTTAGTTTGCCTGGTGGGAGTGCAAATTGATACAAATTCAGTTTTTCTAAGTACTGTCAGCATTTAGAAATCATTAACTAAATCATTAAATATTCAGGTCAAATGTAACTTTTGCCTCATGTCCCTTAATTAGAGTTCACTACATGCTGCAACAAGATTAAAAAATCACAAAGAAAAACTTTTTTTCTATTTTTTATGTTCTTATTGAGGGCTGTGCTCTGTGTCAATCCGTAGCTTAAGCCTTATCTCTGAAAATCAAGTCAGTGGTGCAGTCACTGAATACTAAGTGGAGTTACTGCTCCATCAGTATTTAAGTAATGGTGTCAGAACACTATTTGTGAATTTCATTAATGACATGCATAACATGAACTTTTCCATAATGGTGCTACATTATTGCATTAAAAATGTGCATTTGTTTTATGTTAATGTCAAACTAAAGTTTACTATAATCATCACCTCCTTTTTATTATTGCAGTCAGTTTTCAGGAATACACTGGATCCTATTAGGCTAAGCAATCAGTCAAAGAAACAAAATATCAGTTCCCAGTAGCAGGCTATGCAACTTTCTTATTACATTAAATAGAGATATAGCCATTAAAATATTGTAACAAAAGTTTTGGATGATCCTTTTGATATTATCAGTTCACTGAATAAAACTGAATATGGTTTTCAAAAGTTGCCACTAACAAAACCGTGTGCCTTTCAGTTCCCTATTACACCCCTTTCTTCAAAAAAAAAAAAAAAAAAGGCATCTTAAAGCTATTATGCTCAAACAACAATGAAGGATTTTATAAACTTCTCTTTATCATTTATTGAGAGGTAAGCACACAGTAGTATTAAGACAACTGTCCAATTTGTGACCTAAGAAGAAACAGGCATTTGTATTTAGGGTCACCTGTTTCTGTAGAATAAACTCGAAAGCTCTTGTCCCAGAAACCACAGATAAGAATGTAGCGATTATCTGCTGTGACCACGAAGCAATGTGCATTGATCTGGATGCTCTGATCCACAAGGTCTGTGATCTGCCGTTTGTTCACACCAGAGTTATTGGCTGTAACAAAATGCAAAACACATTTTACAAGTAAGCCATTCCAACACCTTCCTGTCATCCACTTACAGGAGAAAATGAATACATTTAACTTTCAATGAACTGTGAATTTGTTGTTGAGTAAGCATTGTGAATATGAACATTTAGAGCTGTCTATACGGGTGTCAGGAATACAAAATTATTGTGAGATTTCTGGTTTCCCTTTGAATAAGACAAAATATTGTACGGGAGACGACAATTTCTTATAAACTCCCTGATGCCTTGCATAATATGTGGTAACATTTTAAGTGCTCTGCTGAAATACTCTCCAAAACCTTATTGAACTAGGGAAAAGTGATGGAAGTCCATTTAAAATACCAATACAATGCTAACAGTACTGCAGAAAGTCAATTATTGCTCGTTGGTACCTCTCCTACAGAAAATATCCCAGCTTCTGTTGTGTGACCTTGACAACCCCCATACATGCAGACTCTGGATCAAAGACATAAGGATTCAGCCAGTGAAGCAATTTAAACTTCATGTGCTTTTTTTTCTAACACTCTCTTCTCATCTACTCCTCAAGCCGTGGGCCCTAATGTTATAGAGAGCCAATGCCACCTCAAAATTCCTCCAGATAGAGGGAAAACGAATGGTTCATGCAGAATCCCACCACCCTCACTATCATATGGAGCTGTTAGGAAGGACTGGGAGTTATCAGCTAGCATGTAAGATTTACTTCCCATGACACAACGGACAGTACTTGGCAACACAATAAAGGTGTGTTCCTTTTCACCTCATGTTAACTTTTGAAAAGTTTAGTATATAATCTTAGTTAATTATCTATGCTCCCTCTACACTCACTGGAGAGAGAGATTTTGTTTCATATGGCAAGTCATATCTCGCTATAACAGCTGTCCAAGTGCTAGATACTCCAGAGGACAGTTTCTCTTTCTACAGCAGCTATGGAGAGACTTTTGACAACTAACTACAGCTAACTGAAGTTCAGTGAGAAAAAACTGACTCTGAGAGATGTGTTTCTCCTACCATAGGAACACGACTTAATGCTGATAATAAGCTGAAATTTCTTTTCTCCCTGTTTTTGGTTATTCCCCTTAAATTGCTCACAACTGCATGAAATAAGAGATTCAACAAAAAAAACCACCCTATTTTAAATTTGCTTGTATAAGTCAATACCATGTTTGTGTCCATTCCAAGAACATATATTTAAATTACCAGACCCACTATACCCCTCCACTGAAAGACAATGAATAAAAAATTAATTAGATTTCCAGAACAGGTGGGCACAGTAGTTGTGCCCTACCTTTTGAGAAGAAAATCTGAAGAGAAAACCATTGCCATTATATGAGCAAATGAAGCATACAGAATGAGAAAGCTAACTCTCCTGAGGTACTTGCATATAAATCTTTCAGCTGCAAATATTGACACAGACAAAAAAAGGAACTTTTCATCTGGAGATGTTTAAAAATGCATTTTTTTCTCACCAGTGTTGCAAAATGGGCTCTAATAACCTTCCCTATCCACAATTTCTGTCTCAAAAATATACCTACTGCAAAAAAAAATAAGTAACCACAAAGCCAATAGTTGCAATTAAAGAGAAATAATGACCATTAGGAATACAAGTTCTGCATTCTATCTAAGAGTTTAAGCAGATGCTATTTCTCAAAATACCTCATTTTCTCAAATATTTTTGCATTTAAAAATACAATCGTGTCAATTTAAAATCCTGGCTTTTATTTACTAATCTAGTAATGCCAGCTAAAACAATCCTAATCATAAATAGAATAAAAGAAACAGATCTGCATCTGCACTGATATGCACAGTGCTAGCTGGAAGAAATAAAAATATGTGAACTCTACCAGACCCTCACATTTTATTTTACTAATGTGACCTGATAAGAGAACAGAATTATAGATATGGGCTGACAATGTAACTGACTTAATTGGTTGTTTCTTAAATACCAATTGCTGGTCATGTTAATAACAAATAGCACTCATGTAATTCATTCAGCATCAATAGCTACTGCCTTTAGCTCTCCAGGACTGATAAGAATAAATATTTTCCTATCTTCCCTGTTAAATGAAGCATAATATACAAATATAGCTTAATCAATAATTCTTGAAAATGCCTTTTTCAAATATATCGCTACATGTTCACTTGACATACCAATCAATGGATCCATTTCTATTGGAAGATGGTGGGCTTGATCCAAAGAATATCCTGGGGCTCCCCGAAGGCCTAAACATGAAAAGAAAAATAAGGCACATAGGAACCTTGTTGTCTACATTTTTATACGATTTTTCTAGGTTTAAAACTGCATTATAGGGTTTTATATATATAAAAAAAGTAACTTTTTACTGTTTCTTGTTCTCTGAATCTTTTAAGATTCCTCCTCTGTGCTACAGAAATACGCATTTGTTAATTCTTCAGTTATGTTAACAGTAACTACAAATGTATGAGTGCTAATTTCATAATGATTTCTGAAGCCACAAATGTTCATTAAATAACTCATTTGAAACAGTGTAACAGAGAAACTTTTTATATTTGAGCACTGTGTGAAATCTAATAATAGCACAGAAAGAAAAATAATTGGATTAAACATTGTTATGAGTTTCTTATACAGGGAAACCTGCAAGTGACAGAAACTTGGACCTGTTCATGGAATTATCTGGAGTTTTCATCTGGGAAAGTGTGGTCTACAGTAAATTTGCCACAATTATCCTTATTAATTCTATCTTGAGCAGTCCTTAAGCTGTTCATCAGCAGCTCCATATTTAGTGTTATCTGCTCTCACGCATGGATAGCATTGCTTTGGCTCTTCTGAGCACCTCCCCTACCATATAAATCATGATGGCCACTACTGAAAACATAATTTTTGTCAGGAACTTCATGTTGCATGAGAATATCCTCCATAAGAGACACAGAGTTCTGGAGACTAAACTCTAAATGCAAACTGGTGGCTGAGATTATTACGTTCTTGGGCTTTATGTGGCTTAGTTCATATATCTAACTCTACCGCTTTCAGTAGATCAAAGATAATGATGAAAGCTTGAAGATATGCTGAAGTGCTGTGTTTTATGATGTCTACTTCAATCCCCAGTTAGAAGGAATTGCACTGAGAGGGCACTTGAGTGGTTAAATCCTAATCCATGTTAGAAAAGTGCATCGTTTCCTGACTATGCTGAACAAGAATTCCCAGGAGTGCAGCTTTTACTAGCTTCAAATGTTTCTGCCTTATATTACACATTGGGAACTCTCCACTAATGACCTCTCTATTCAGTAATATTTATTTTCTACTACTGCAACAGACAACTGGAGGAGGTAAAAGAAAACAGTCTACAGCTGGCCCTGCCACCTTCTGAAAACCACTTCTCTGGGAAGTTCTCCCTCCCTCCTTTCTCTCTCTCCTTTCAAAACCAGTTTTATCTTAAAGATAAAGCTCTACATACATCCCACAAGAGTAAAAGTGCTCTGTGTGTACATTTCTGCAGATGAACCTATCCTGTTTGTTTGTAAACAGACAACAGGAACATTCTGAATACCTGTGAAATTTTAATATTCATGCTAACATTATTTAAACATTCAGAATAAAAGTCACATTAAAACTTGTATTACTATCCAAGATTTCAGAGTGATATTACCTTTACTTGCTCTGATGCTTCCTCTAATACATGACTACAACGAAATTCCCATTCATTCCTCTAATTATTTCTTGTAACACCAGTCTTTGGACAGTCTTATGAAAGAGGTGGGATCTATTTCACCTGACTTGGATTATTTATTGAGGAGACGTTTACATTTAAGTCCATTGGAGGTAGACATCTAAACTAAATCTCAAAAACCCCTCTGCAGCAGGATCTATTTTTTCCAAAAGGTTCTCCTAGATGCAAAGAGGGGAGGACTTCTTTTTTTGCTGAGTCCCTACAAAGTTCCTGAGTCAGCTCCTGAGTCACTCTCTCAAACACCAGGTACCTTCTTGTTTTTCCCAGGTGGTAAAAAACCTTCAGAAGTTTCCAGATGCTGCAACACAAGTTATCACAGCAGGAAGCTACCTTTGGAAACAAAACCTGTTAATTCTCAAGCAGGGCAGTAGCTCATGGCCCCATCACCTATTTAGCCACCCCTGGGACAACCTCAGAATCTACATGCTCAGGTGAGGAGACAAGACAGTTCTAGCAGCAATACGGAGAGGTGAGCAGAGGGGCTAGAAGGGAAATTTGGAACGACCTAATTGAAAGGTCTTTTGGGAGGGAATAAGGAAATTTCTCTTCAGAGTACTTCAGTGTCCAGCCGCTTTAGGTTTGTTTAGGGTCCCACATTATCTGACAGTGACCCAGGGGAAGGCTGATGACAAGCTTCTGGACAGACCTGAAATCTCTCTCAAGCAGCAGACAGTGACGTACACTCTCTAGCATGCCAGTATGTGTTCCTGAAACCTGGGACATATTAATATTGGCTGTGTCAAGAACAGCAGCATTCTCCTGAAAACCATTATATCAAAGGCTGATCCTGATGTAACCACAAATCGATTGGCTGCCATGGTGATGTGCTGCTGTTAGGGAGAGTGTTTCTAATAATGACACCAGAGAACACACAAGCTTTGATTATTTGACACAAACCAGAAAAAACTGTACATTTTTGCTCACAGACAGGTGAGTGACATTAACCCACATCCAGCTAAACTGCAATCGAAACTAAAGCTGCATTATTAAGGTCTTCAGACTTGAATGAAACAAGCCTGTGAGAACCTACCTACTGTGTTGTGCCACCGATTGACTGCAAACAGCCTGCTGCAGGTGACAGTCACCACGGCAGGAATGGTGAGGTGCGGCAGCGTGTTGGCTGCCACGTGTGTGACAGGGGAATTTGATGGGAACTTCAGCACCATGATGACATCCTGCTGCATCTGATCTTTAAACATGAGGGGGCTCTGTGGAAGGAAACACTATTGAGTAGAAAGGAGAAGAGAGAAGAAGAAAACAGAAGGGATAACACAATTAGTGAGGAGGTCCGAGGGAAAATGAGGTTAAAAAAGAGCAGGCAAGCATCTGCACATACAGGGGAAACAAAGCTACCTGTGTATCTACACTAGTGATGGAGGAGAGCAAGATCAGAAGCTATTATGGGATCATTACACGAGGACAAGCAGACAATAGGTATGGCAAGGGTTATCGTTACAGGGCACAAAATGAGACCATCAGCATTAATTCATATACAGGAAGATGTAAAATTATACAGCAGTTAATATTAATACGATAGAAATATGAGTCAAATAAAAGAGTTAATTAATCAATACATCATAAATATAAATGCTATAAGCTACAATGGTTGAAAAAAGAAATTTTAAGAGGGACCTAAACTCACAGATATTTAATTTTTCTTAATGAGTTCTTTATATGGAATACAGCACTTCCAAACTTAGACAATTTAATCCTATCTAAAGCATATATTTTTTAGGGTGTCTGTAAGTATAAACCTACAAGTGACACAGCTTTTTGTACATGGACAATAATACTGTTAGTAAGTACTTTTTTTTTCAACCACTGTTATAGCAAATAGAATTACCTCTAGAAGTTCAAATAATACTTTCTACTTATCACTTTAAATTGTTATTGAAAATATATTATCCATATCTTAAGAATATAAAATAAATATCATGTACATTTGACATCTACACAGCTAACATTTCCAGATCAATTTCCACTTTTGCAGTGTGCAACTAGATAGAATGATTTCCTTGTAGATAGATAAAATGATTGAAACTGCTGCACATATTACTGCTGATTTACAAAACTTAAAAGAAAATATCTAGCTCTAAGCATTTAATCAAATGCACTGAGGGGCACAGAGATCTGTCTCTTTCTGTCTGGCTATTTTATATAATTTTTTGCAAGAAGCACAAAGAATGCTTCAGGGAATTTAGTTTGGAGTTCAAACTGAAATTCAAAATATACATTGCATTCTCCCAGGAGAACAGGAAGAAGGAAGGATTCCAGCATGATTTGAACTCCACTACTTCATTTTCGTCAAGCAGGTATTGTTCATAAATTAGCTCCTAACAATGCATCCTTTAAACCAAAACAAAATAACATGCTCACTCTAAGAAAAGCCTGCAGTCATTCCCACTATGTGCAGAAACAGGAATGTAAATATGTATTTATCAAGCATATTATTTATGAAGATAGGGCCTTTTAATACAATATTAGGCAGGAAAAGTCAATGAATCTGAAGGAATCTATAGCTATTCGAGACTCCATCTGGCTCTGCTAGCACACTGTGAGCTGTTTCTGCCAGGAGAAAGTATGTCTGCATGGACAAAGAAGGGCATTAAAAGTGTTGCTTAAATTGGTATTTTATGACCTACTAAGGATCCTCAGGTTCAAAGGGAATGCATTCCCGGCCAGCAGTTATGTCTCACCAGGTGCATGGCGGAGCTCCGAGGTGGATGGGGCTCAATGAGCAACTGTGATGGCGTCTGTCCAAAATTCTGTATCTGTGCCTCCATAGCCTGCAGGCAAGGGAGAGGGACTGTCATGAGCAATATGCATCAAGGAGAGAGGTCAACACACTGTGTGACAATGCAGGCATATCCCAAGTCAGCCATGAAAAAAGTCCAGGATATTCACCCGGTGCTCTCCTCCCAGGCTGCAGACTCATCCAAGTGTTAGTATTTTGTAGACAAGCTTTGTTCCTTTCAAGCATGCTTCAGTTAACCAACTAACCATTCTCATTTCCAGTAACTGGCATTACATGTGAAAATGTTAACCTGTGAGGACATGCAGTTCAGGTCTTGAGAGAGCTTTTTTTTTTTTGCACTAAAAAGAACATATATACCTTAATAAAGTCCTTTGTAAGGAGGAAAGTATGAGGATCTCTAATAAAATAAGCCTCTGGAATCTTAAATGGGGGGAAAGAGAAGCAAACTGAGAAACAAAATTCATGTATAAAATATAATAAAAACAAAAGAATTACTACTTCAACAACAACATTAGTAGGTTAAACCAAAAAAATGCCAGAAACAAACCTTACCAGGTAAATTCAGACTAATGGAAAAATCTTTCCAAGTTGCATACATTCACTGAGTATTTATTTCATGCTTAATTTTATTGTATTTTTTTCAGGAGCTTTCAGGCTTCACAGGTTTGAAATGAAAACTTAGCAATTTCAATGCATTCTTCAAGACTTAAATTTACTTTCAGAATAAATATGGAATAATTCGATAGGGAGTAGAATACAGCCCATATACTGAGATGCTTCCACTACTCAAACAGTTCATTCAAACAAAAATATATTTAAGGTACATTCTTAAAAACTTTGTCAAAAGATTGCTGCTTGTAAAAGAACACTACTTATTTTTCAAATAGACACGTACTATTTTATTTGACCTTATAAAATAAAGTGTTCATAGAAACCTAAACTGGCAGATTCTCAAACGCACTGTGCATTATGTACCTATATATATATATATATATATTGTACCTTGCACTACTGACCCTTAATATTTTTCTTGCAAGCTCTATGAATTTTTCATTATCTACCACACAAGAAACATGAAAAAACACCAAAAACATTACTATCTTGGTAAATTATGTTATTTCTTTCAGACATAAAATGGTAAGAAGCACAATAAATACTTCATGATACGGAAGAATCTTTTAAATCTACATATTCTGTAATTCTTATAAGCCAATCTGGGTTTTCCTATCCTTCACAGCATAGATGCCAGAACAGACCTTACAGAGACATTTCCTAACAGGTCACTAATATCTACCACGCTTGAGGCCCTATAGCTTGACAGGTATATAATGGAATACCACAAACAAACATTTGGTGAAAAAGAAATTTCATGCCAAGTCCAGTCAAGTGGCTGAAGGAATTTCAATGGATGGTAACCCTAGTACATTTGATGCTGTAATTATCCCAGTACAGGTGATTTCTTGTTTGTTGACTAATTCAGAGTCTCCAAGGCACAAAGTGTTTCTTGGGAACTGATGAGTATCTTGTGTTTTATTAACATACTTTAATTATGAATTATTTTAAAATCATAGTGTAATTTTATACAAAACCAATGCAGCTGTGTGGGTGTATGTGTGTACATGTGTACACGTCTGTACAGCAGCTATCTGTATGTAGCATATTAACAGTATCTCTACATGCTGTGTAGATGGCTTAACTCATGCAGACACTTTATATAAAATTCACTTCAAGTCAAATCAAAGGTAGTATGTTCTACTACATTCGGTACTCTACAACAGATTTGTTCGGTGGGGAAAAGGGAATGAAATTATACTTGGTTGTGAATTTAATCTTCAAAATTACAAAGATTAATATCAGCAATATTAGACACTGCATTATATATGTTTCCATGTAGGTCTGTCAATAGTAGCTTGAGAAAAGTAATTTCCATTTTTATTTTTTTAAATAATTATCAAGGTTAATTTAATTTTAATTTTTGAAAGAATTCTGTGTTGAAATAAGAGTGTGAATTATATTTGGCAGCAATACTGAACAAAACCCAGCTCTTCCTCTCCCACCCTTTATAGTGATCCCTTAAATGATACTTCTCTCACAGACACAGTGAAATTAATCTCTTTTTTATTTTTTTCAGTCAGCCCAATTCTAACTTACATATTTACTTTTGTGTTGTCCAGTCTTGGCAAATTCTGATTTTTTGACTATAAATTCTGCACACATAAACTTTGCTGGCTTTGCCTTCCAGTTCAGGTAGATTTATGATAGTAACAGAGGACAAGAAAGAAAAGCAGAATACGATAATAAACCACCATGAATTTTTCAGATGGTGAGGAATGGACACTTAAAACATAACTGTCAAAAGGAACGGTTATTTTACAGCTGAAGATGTTCTGGTAAATACTCACTTACACGCTTTACATGCCCATAATTTTAAAACATTTAAGTTCATGCCAAATCCTTCCCTAACCAGAACTAATGCAGAATCAAGACCTTGATATTCAGGGAATATGCAATATTTTTGCTGGCTTGCACTTACAAAGACCACTCTCCCCCCCACTCCGTGGACAGTAATGTTATCCTTTTCTTTCAAAAATACCATTTGTAAACCTGACAACTCTTGGAAGGGTTAAAGAAACTGAACGATGTTTCTTTAAAAATACTCCTAATGTTCAACTACTGCACTGAGGCTGTAGCCTGCACACCACCACAGCTTTGCACAGCTACAACTGGTATTCCTCTCCAGAGCCCACAACACTTAAAAAGGACAGAAAAACCTTGTCAAAACTTACACAGAAGATAAACATAAGCGTACAGAGATAAAGTGACTGGCCCAAGGGTATTCCTAATGCTGCCTCCTATCAGATGACTTGACACAAAATGAAATGCAGGTACAGAACAGATCTGTGAATAATAGTGTAATACATTGATTTGTTTACAAGAGAACTCTGCATCTGAAATTAATCTGAAAACTGGTTAAGTGTACACTGCAGTTTTTCTTGAACTGCAAATGATCAAACTTTAGATTTATTTAATGTTCTTAAATATTTCATTGTAAATAATCAGTTCCTTTTCTCCCAGCAGATCTCGAGTACTGTGTGCAAAGTGCTACACCACTCCCTGAGACACACATTCTAGACAATTTAATACAAATTTCAACAAAATAAAGTTTATTCTCATTTCACCTTCGAATGTCCTTCATGTAGAAACAATATAAGCTTGGAATTCAGTGGGTGCCAGATTTAATGCTTTTGGAACAGCAAAATGGCAATTATATTCGTTTTCACTTTCTTAATAAGTTGTTGCAAAAAAGTTATTTAGTGAGCTGATTTGAGATTCCCTACTGTTTTTAATACACATAAAATAAGATTTGTACTCCAGACACTTCAGGGACTATCTGTTAGGATATAATAATGTAATGCAGAAAGATAAAATGGGTCCTAGGTTATTATTTGATAACCATAGGTCAGAACAAGGAAACAAAAAAAATCTGAAAACTTGATAGCAATTCGAAGCTTAAAATGAGTTGATCTCACACATCCTAATTCAGGCAATCAAACAAAACACAACTTCATAGCACTTAATATTGGTCAATTTTTTGCCAAGAAATCAATACATAAAATCATACAATCTAATGAATGTTAATAGCCTTAGTTACAATAAGTTATATCCTAAATATATCTTGCTCAAAGGAAATCATAGAATCCGAGAATGGTTTGGGTT
>VZTO01009342.1:66531-95984 GCA_013400615.1 Syrrhaptes paradoxus | reverse complement strand
TTTCTTTTTCCTAGGGTTTTAGCACAACTGTTTCCAGGAAGGATAAAACCTTTTTTAAAAGACCCTAGAAAGCCACAAACCAGCTGAAGGGTGGCATGGCTGCCAAGGGAGTGGGGTGGGTTTTACTGCAGCTTGTAGATGTGTTTAAATTGACTCTCCTGAGCATGAACAGTTCAAGGGATGAGCTGCTGTCTGCTCAGTGGGGGGCTATGTGAGCAAACATTACTAGTTTTGGGTTTTTTAAGTGAAAACTTTCAGTGACAGTATGTTAAAAGTAAATTTTGCAACAATGGGTGTGGGGAACACCTTGATCTGGGGGAGGGCTGATTGCTGTGTGGATCCCCTGCTGGTGAAGGGACATGCACTGGGGGTGTAGAGGGATCAGTGGCCCTGCTGGAAGCTGCTGTCTCAGATACTGAATGGCAATATCTGAGCAGGGTGACTGCCTGGTTTAAGTTTTTTACACAGGTATCTAGTGCCAAAAGTTCCCCCTGAAGGATGGGTGTGGTTTTTTAATGGGGTGGGTTAAGGGAAACTCACCCAAACAGGTGGGGTTAGCCTGGTTTAGTTCAGAGGTGCAGTGGTGGGATCATCCAGGTTACAGAATCAGAGATTCCCTAGAGCCTGGTTCTAGGGATCATGGCTGTCAGTGTCTTCACCTGTTGAATTTTGACAGCTGCCTGACTTGAAATGAGAGTCTGGGCATCCATAGGTTGTGTGCACAGTGTTTCTGTGTTGCTGCCCTTCATGTTTTGCTGGTAACCCCTGTATTATGCACCATCTTAACTTTTTTTTGCCTGCTGTAGTGTAGCTGTGAAAGCTTTGTCTTCTTGACTTACTTACCACTGAGTGTGGTAAGTAATGTATCACTGCATTCTTAGCATGGATGCAATCACTGCTGAAAAGCCATGCTACTGTTTTCGTGGAAAACTGCCCGTTGTAACTAAGTTCCCTGTGGTTTTGATGCTTATAACTGTGAGAGGTTTTTTGTTTGTTGGGTTGTTTTTTTTTTCCAGCAGCAGGGCTTGCTTCACTGTCACACAGCTGTGCTGGCAGAAATTTAAAATTCTGTACCAGTTGCTGTTTCTATGTAAGAGGTACTTTCCTTAGGTTACTTGAATTTTCCTGCAGTTGGTTCTTTTTCCTTTCTGTTGTTTCATGCTTTGTGCAGTTTAACCCCTTAGACAAGTTTTGCTTTTTGCAGTTCAGCCCCCTGGGTGGGTTGCCCAGAGAGGTGGTTGGGGCTCTTTCAAAAGCCATCTGGTTCTGGGCAACTGACTGGGGGGCCTGGGCTGAGCAAGGTGACCTCCAGAGGTCCCCTCCAACCCCTCCCCTGCTCTGGGGCTGTCCCTGCTGGCTGGGTGTGCCAGCCTGCTGCTGCTCCTGGGTGTGCAAGCTCCCTGAGCAACTGATAAGTCTGGAGGAGGTAGGGCACCGAATAAACTACTGAATTTACATCACTTATCTCCTGCTGCTTTGTCCTATGGGAAAACTCCAGATGTCCTTTCTCAAGTTCTTTTAATAATTAATCTATGCTGTACGGTAACAGTTCCAGGCAGTAACTGGTCAGGTAGCGCAGGCTGCGGGGCAGTTTGGTTTCGTTAAGTCTGTAAATGGTCGATATCCTTCCTCCAGAGCTGCCCACTGACCGAGAACCCCTGCAGGAGTGTTTCTCTGATACAATGCAGTGCCCAGACTCCCTAGGCCACGTTAGGTGTCAGCGTGCTTTGTGCAGAGCTGCCTTTGGGGTTTGCTGTGCTCTGCGGTGCTGGGTACCCTGGGTGGGTGATGTGTGAGGGGGGCTGCCCCAGCCCCCCAGGACCTGCTTGCTCTGACATTGCGCTGAAGAAGTTATGAACAAAAGACAAAATAAGTGGCACCAAGCAATCCAAGTGATTGATGTTGAGATACAACATTTATTTTTCTTACAGTGTGGTGGTACCTCAGTTGAAACTGTTTAGGTAAAATAAACTAAATAAAGAATTTAATAGGCCTTAGCCAGAATCTGTCTGCTATTAAAACTGAATCATCCTAATGCTCCTATATGGACAACTGATTCTGGTAACATCTTTCCGTCCTCCTGCAGCCTGACCTTGGTGACTGGCCCCTGTTTTTTCTTAGAGCTTCAGTTAATTTCTAGTATGTTCTCTCTTCAGGAAAAAAAAAATCCAAGATTTCAGGGGCTTTGTCTTCTGTGCTTTAAAAAAACCCACTTCTGTTCAATGAGGGTGAATGAGATAACCCCGTTATACTGGATTTTGGATATTTAGTGGTTTGCTCTGTTCACAGCTGCCCCAGAACCTAATCATATAGGGAAAGGGAGGGTTAAGGCACAGACGCGGTATTTTTGCAGTCTTGTCTGCAGTTCCAGAGGCGTTGCGTAGTACCTGTGTTCAAAGATCCTTGGCTGCACAGTTATATTAGGGAATGTCGCTGCGTCATCAGAACAGCCTGATTTGGGACTTGAGATTTTCAGTCTGACACGTTTCAGTTAACTGTTTTGATGCAAAGAGTAAGTGAATGGCTCTAATTCTCACAAGTGTAATGTTTGCAACTCCTTTTTGCTATTTTTGAAGAAGTTTCCTATGCAGGGTGTTTTCCTGAGCAGCAGGAATTCAGGGTTTGTTGAGGGCCGCTGGATGTCAGTGTTTCTCCACAAAAGTGGGAGTTCGTTCCCTTACCAGATCCCGTATTTTGCTGCTGTTTGATTGTCAGTGGAGCATTCCTTCAGGCTGTAACCCTACGGAAAGGGATACATCAAGGAGAAAGATACTTCCATTTAAGGGATAAGAGAAGTGGATGGTTCCTTCAGAGGCCTGAGCAGTGTATGGAGAGGAGCCTTTAAATACTACAAGGTAAGGCTGGTAGTTACGGAAATACTGGTGTGTAAATTAACTGAGTCCCCAGGGCTATGAGACGAGTTCTGACAATGAACTATATTTAAGAATATTTTGGATTTTAGATTGGGTACTGTCTGGTGTATGAAAAAGAAGTCCAGACTGGCAAAAATACATTTTCCCTAGTCTAAAGTATGCATTTATAAGAAACAGTTTTTTTCTTTTAGCCAGTCTTATTTTAGGCTTTCAGGAGGTTTGAATGAGGTGCTGGCCTACCTGTTGTTCTGGAGAAGATGCTAATGGTCCACCCTTGCCTGCTGTTCTTACAGGCTGCCCTGCTCCTGGGAAGACGATTTTTGAGCTGCTGCCCCTTAGAGTGGCTACGGATCAATGCTGTAATTATATTACAGATGTATAAGTGACTTTGAACTTGTATTTACAGCATACATGGCATTAATTGTAAGAGTAGTAAGTTTTTCAGTATTTGGTAAAAATGCATTTAGGTGACAGAGACTATGTATTGTAGGAAATGTGCTTATTTCCATCTTTTTAGAAAGACATTTTTCCTCATGCTTCCTTTTGCCTTTTGTTTAAGCAGGTTCTGGTCATTGTTTTTCCTGCCAGGAATTACTGTGCTGCTTTAGATATCATCTATAATAATTCTGTCATAATTGTCAGGATGAAATGCTGCTTTTGATTTGACTTGTAATTTCACTTAGTAGTTAAGAGTTTGACTTCTCTCTCCCCAGATTTAACAGATTGCACAGAATGCATCTCTCCTGTCAGGAGAAACGTAGTGCCTTCAGACGCATTTCCATCAGCAAAATAAGCACTGAGCAGTTACAAGATTCCTCCTTATTCCTCCAAATAAAAGCCTGAAAAGGCAAGAGGATCACGAGTTGCTTTTGAAAACTCAGGCTGGCAGATAGGTGAAACTAAATTGCTGCTTTTATTGTCCCTACGTGCTGCTTTGGATGGCTTTTTCCTGATGCCTGACAGCTATCAGGATTATCAATTTTGGTGGCAAGATGCTTGTTTAGAATCATAACCAGCACAGCAGTGTCTTAATCCCATTCCTGACCTTGGCATGCTGTCGCTGGCAACTGCACATTTGGGCAGATCTTGTATTTTTTTTCCTTTGCTTCTCCCTTCTCTGAGATGGAAGTGTGAGTGTTTACCCCGGCATACTCTCTGCGAAAGCGCGTGCGCGTGTGTGTGTGCATACCAACGTTTCTGTGTTCCCCAGCAGCTCCATGTTTCTGTTTTGCTGTGGTGACCTCTCAGCTGGCAGCGATTCCTTTCCCAGCAAGCTGCACATTCTCCTTCCTCGCTGTAAGCTATTAAAACCAGATGCGCAGAAAGAACTCTGTCAGGATGCACTTCTGGGGCTTGGTTTCATTCCTTGGCTGGAAGGGTGGGTTGCCTCCCATGAAAGCTGGGGGGAAAGCCCAAGAGGATTTAAACCCCTGAGTCTGAGCTAAACTCCTGGTCCTGCATCGATGTCTGTTGGTATCACAGTAATACAACCAAAGGAAACTGAACAACATCAGTGCAAAGCTGATGGATAGGAGTGATGAGATCTGCCCTTGTGTATGTTTGGTTTTTATAGGCTATTCTGTGGGTCCTTAAAAAATCATTAAGCCTGGAAAGAATAAGGAGCTTTGTGTTGTTCCTGGATCAGCTTAATTTTGAAACACAGGAATCTGAGAAACAAGCTTGTGATCTCATGCAAGAGGAAAAGGCACCCTGCCATTTAATGGGTGTATTTATAGGAAGGTCGTCTCACAACCTGCATCTGACTCAAAGTAGGAGCCATCTGGGAATGTTTCTGTGGGTGACAAGCACATTCCAGGAAGCTTCACGGCATCCCGCAGTCCTGTCAGGTGAGGATGGCTTTGGTCTTTCCTGTGACTCATGATAGGTCCGGAAGAAAGCCAGAGTTCAGTGTAACATGATGTGACACCCCTTCTCAATGTTTCTGGACCAGTGGTTAACTCAACTTTTGAGCTATCAAGCTGTTGATTAGAAGAGCTCTTCACCATTTTGTTAGTTAATAAGATTCTCTAGATGAGCTCTAGAGCACACAAACGGCTTTGTAAACCATCAGCTCTGTACAGAGCACAGACGAGAATCCCTTTGCGGCAACATTGTGCTGGGGAAGGCTGCTGGGGCTGCGGGTGCTGAACGTCATCCTGCTCTGCCGCGGCAGGAGATCATGGTCTCGCTCCCTCCTCGGTCTCGCTAGGAGTGGGAGAGAAATAGCTCAGAGACTTGGTGCGGGTGGATGTCCTCTGTTTCCCAGGGGTCCTGTTCTGTGAAGTGGTCCAAGGGTGCACGCGTGGTCTCGGTGCAGGGATGGCCAGCCCGTGTGCGTGGAAGTCACTTCTCCAACACTCCTTTGGAGAACCAACCCATTAAGAAACGGGCAGCAGTGGCAAATGAAGTAACCAGTGGCCTAAGTGTTCTTGAACTGGGGCTGCTTTGTGCAGTCCCCTGTGCTCACGAGGAGCAGCTGACGCTGTACTTTTTAGGATAACGTTCTGGTTTGTTTATTGTCTCATGGTTTGCGCTGCCTCGTAACTGGGGTGTGTGAAGTGTGCGGAGAACTGGCTTCCCACAGAAACAGTTGACCTCAGACGTTTCGATGTGTACTTGCCTGTCCTGGGGCTAACCGAGGGAGCCTTGTGACAAACCTCACAACTAAACCGCAGGCTCTGGCACTGCCAGGGTCTCATCAGCCGCCTCCCTCGAGATCTGAGCGGGCTGTTACTGGAAGCCGGGAGATGTCGCCTCTATACGTGCAGGCAGGGGTTAAGCGTTATGAATTTGCAATAGCCAGCCAGCTTTCCCATATAAGAGCACTGCACTCATTGGCTCGCTCTTTTACTGAGAAATCCATCTAGTCATTTCCTGTGCAAGCCCTTCTTCCCTTTGCAAAAAGCTATACAGTTGAGTAAATAGCAATAATCCATGATTATTCCTTCTCGCAGGCAGCTTGGATTCTCTCATGGACCACCGCCAGCTAGGAGTTCACCATTGTGCCAGTAACAGACTGCTAATATGAGCGTGGTCTTCTCTGCAGAAGAAGAGGACTCTCACCCATGGATGTAAATAATTTGGGGTCTGCTTTCATGCTTGTTAATGCTTGTTGGTATTTGACTTGGTTTCTACTGAGAGATTATTTACCCTCTGAAGGATCTGTTGGGACTCCTTGTCAGATCGGTTCTTGGGTGGAGCTTGCAGCAACTTGGGGTAAGTGTTGTGCTCTTCCTCTTTTGACAGCAGGGCTTTTTTGTGCTGCGCTACTCAAAATGGCTTGGTAAAACTGCAGAAAGAAACCACTTGGCTCTTGAGTAGAGACGTGAAAGTTGAGCTGGCAAACAGAGAGTGCTCTCTGTGTTTCCTAGGGACACATAAAGTGGATGTATATATTATAGGGTCCTTTTTTTTTTAGGGCTGTTTTGTTCTTGCTTTTAAACCAGACAGTCTGTCTGTACAAGACTGACAATAAATAACTCTCTTGAGCACTGTGGAGAGATGGAAACTGCAGCTGAGGAATGATTTTGGGCAAAGGAAGACAGAAAAGCATAAGCAAACTATTTTGGAAGTGCAAATAGCCCTCTGAAGGATCAGCAAATGTACCAGTAAGTGTTTTGGGGGAGGAAGTAAGTCTGAAATGGGATTTATAGGGTGTATGCCTATGTGTGCAGAGGAATGTTTGTCATTAAAGACTAAACTGAAAGGCTGAATTATCATAATGGTTCATCTTGAAATCAGCCCTTGGATTTCTTGCTGTGAGCTGCATAAAGATGTTTTGTGGCTGTTTGCTGCCTAGAACTATGTTTTTCCACATCCTAATCTAAGCCAGAGTGCTTATGCTGTGTCGATTTACCTCTTTGCTGGTACAGGCTGTGGAGTCTGGCTGTAGTCCCAGCAAGGGAGACTTCTCCTCAGAGACCTGTTAACCGTTTGGAGGGAGTGCATGTGAATAAAACAGAGTTATTAAAAAAGCTCTGCTTCAGGTTGGTGGTCGTGGATGTTCCCTTGCTGCCTCACAAACTGCGTGAATCTGCAGTCGTATGCGGACTACAGATGGTTTGCGTTGGGTGTGGATCTGAGATGTATCCATGAAGAGATGTCTCAAAAGAGTGAAGGAGGAGTACAGGACATATGGAGAAGTGGGCTGGCTGGGTGCTCTGGTGAACACTGATGCACAGCAGACCTGGGTCCGGCTTTACTCTCAGGAGAGCTGTGCGGTGCTCAGGCTCTGAGGGCTGTGAGCGTCCCGTGGCAGCTGGGGCGTGTGTTTGCCTGTGCTGCCGAGCTACAAGTTCGAAGCCTGTGCTGGCGTGGAGACCCCACCGCTCCCAGCGCAGGGGACATCCCCCTCATTTTGCCCCAGGTTGAAATGCGAGAATGCATGAAGGGAACGTAATTTCTGCTTGTTTTCTCTGTAGAAATAGTGTCATTCTTACCAACAGAGAAGGTGAACAAGCTTACCGCTCGTTTCCAAAGACAGCCTGCAGTTACCTTATCCTTCTGGCCACTCGGTGACCAGCCTGTGTTTGCTGCACTAAGAACAATGATCGTGGTCTCCTAAAGAGCCCTTTTCCTTGCCTTTTATGTAAGGAACCTGTGCTGCTGCCAACAGGTGAGGTCATCTCACAAAGGGGGTTCAGATGTTCTGCAGACGAGTTGCCTGTATTTCATGAACTGCTTTTAAACTCCTCCAGTGGTACCCTGTTTAAGGCCTTGGTCCTTTGTTCACCTGTTCCCAGCTGTGCAGTTTTACTGAATCTCTCTCTCAAGGGGCCCTGGAAAGATGCTTTCCTCTCTGTCCCACTGAACACGTTCTAGGCTTGTGAACAAATTGTGTTAATTCTCCCTCTCCCTTGCAGGTTTAGTTTCCCAGCGGGGAACGTCTTCGGTGATCTGCAAGACCATCTCTGCTAGAAATGGATAATGCCACAAATGGGCAGCCAGGCCCAGGTCAGAGGAACAGGCTGATAGGATTGCTAGAAACAGATGACAGTGTCCAGGAAGATAAACCTGTATCTAGTAAAAAGGAAGAAAGATCAGGATATGGAAAGAAAGGAGAGCCACGGCCTTTGGAGACACCTTATCAGAAGGAGAGCAGTGACTTTCCTCCTAAAGTCAAGATTAATCTGAACTATCGGCCAGGACTTGTCAGCAAGTGAGTAACTCTTGGTTGTGTGACAAGGGTGGGATCCCTGTTGATCTGCGCTGATCCCTGCTGGCAGGGGTCTGTAGGCTTTACCAAAGCCCAAACTAAAGGTGACGATACAGGAACATTACAGGGGTCTGTAGGGAGGTAATGAAAGGGAAGATGCTAGCCCTTTCCTCCTGCGCTTGGAAGGTATGTGTATGGGGTGTGTTGTGGTGGAGTTTGCGTGTATCTGGTCTAGCACCAAATAAGCCAGGGGTGTGCGAGCAGCTTAGCAGGGAGATCTGTACAGCTGAGCTACAGTGCTCCTCACCATGTGACGGGACTGACTCTGGTCCTGCAGCTATCTTGGGCTTCTCTTTCTTTGCACTCTGGATGCGTTCCAGGGTTGCACATCAGACTGGATCTGGGAAGAGCTCCAGCTGATGGAAAGTGCAGCCACTTAAGAGAATTCTGGGAAATAACAGCCTCTATTTTTCCCTTGACTCAAAAAAGAAAATACTGATTTTTTTCTGACAAACTTTTCTGCGTCTGTCCTTTCTTATGCCATCCCACTAGAACTTATTGCACACTCTTGTCTTCTGCTCTCCAGAACTTCTTAACGCTTTGCATTTCTTCCGTAGCCAAAAGGACCCCAATCGCTTTGACAGAGACCGGCTCTTCAGCGCAGTCTCAAGGGGCAGCCCTGAAGCCCTGGATGGTTTACTTGAATACTTGAGGAGGACTTCCAAATTTCTCACCAATTCTGAATACACAGGTAGATTCCTGTTCAGTACTCCATAAACAGGGTTAGCAGAAGCAGTGCTTGTTAATGTGCGAGGGAAGTGGGGGACCCGCTTGTGGTTTTTACACTTTCTTCAGCCCTCTGGCTATTCTTTTATTTTCCCAATGTCCATCTGAGGATGGAGAATGCCGTTAGTTAATATATCATAAGGCTTTTGCCTCTACTGCAGACTAAAAATACTGAGAAAGGCCTTTAAAGTGATTATTGTATTTGGTCCTACGGTGACAGCTGAGTTCTGGGCACACGGAATTGGGTGTTTGGAGGTGTATGCAAAGCACATGTGCAACCCATTCAATATTCTTTTTCTGCTAGATGCAAAGACTGGGAAGACTTGCTTAATGAAAGCCCTGATGCACTTAAAGAATGGAAAGAATGACACAATCCCACTTCTGCTGGAAATAGACCAAAAGACACAGAACCCCAGGCCACTTGTCAATGTGTCGTGCTCTGATTGTTACTACAGAGGTAAGGTTTCTGTTCTCATGCTGTGTCAGAGCAGCTTCCCCATTAGACAGGTGAGATGTGCAGGTACAAGGAAAAAGAGGGGAACTGGGGCTCGTGCTACACTGCTGTTCCAGAGTCCTGGTGCAGTTCCAGTAACAGCCTGCTCACCTTCTGGTTCTCATTTCTGATTCTGGTACTGCATCTTCTTCAGTCTTGAATGATACACTTCTGCAACGTGGTTCTCAGTTTATAAAGCAAAAATGATACATGTTTAATAACCTAAGAATACGAGAGGATTTGTTTAGGAAAGCTTAAAAAGCACATCTAAAAGTGAAAAAGAAATAGTATATTGGTATTAAAGAATGAGCTCTGCCAGTTGGGTTATCCTTTTACTGGCAGACAAGCAGCGTAGTCGTGCACATGTATGGTTGTCTTTATCCTCTCATAGCTGCTTGGGATCTCAGTACTAGGCAGGGTAATTGTCTGGTCTTGCATTGAATTTCTGATAGTCTTGGGCTTTGGATTCAGTGTTTGCAATGTGCTTTTCCAATGAACATTGCTGAAAGTCATCGATTGCCACCCACCCCTGCCCAGCACTGAGACTGCAGAAGTGCTCTGCAGAGCTTACAGCGCTTGTTGAATGGTGCTTTGTGACCAGTTCTTGCCCTGTTCGCTCTGATACTGACACCGACCCATAGGTTTTGCTTTTTTCCTTAGGCCAGACAGCACTCCATATTGCCATAGAGAAAAGGAGCCTAGATGTAGTGAAACTTCTAGTAGAGAATGGAGCTGATGTCCATGCCAGAGCCCATGGTGAATTCTTCAGGAAGAAGAAAGAAGGAGTTTACTTTTATTTTGGTGAGTCAGTGTGGGACATGTTCCTTTGGGTTTTTTATTGCCTTACTGTATGTGATGCCGCTAATTCTAGTTGGGTTTGCCCCTCTGTGTGGGTTGCCATCTCCACTGCCCTGCAATCAAGCTCTTGATTTATTTGAACGGCAGGATCCTTTCACAGACTGAGGTGTCCAATGAGCACTTGCCATTGTCTTTGGTTTTATGTATTTAGTCCCATCTGAGGGGCTTCAGACAGAGACAAGGACTTGGTTGGTTTAGCCAAAACTGTTTCAGCTGCCCCCAGATATAAGGAGTAATTGCTTACTGCAAAACCCTTTCTGGATCTAGAGACACTAAGGAAGAACTTGTTCTGCGTTTGAGTGGTAAAACTGTAGGCTAAATATATTTTCCTAGAATTGTTTGGGTTTTTTTCTTTAATTCTTTTTTGCTTTGCTCCGCTTCACCTCCAAATACTCTCCTAATCTCTTCAGGTGAACTTCCTCTCTCCTTGGCTGCTTGTACCAACCAGCTTGAGGTGGTGGAATATCTTCTAACTAATCCCCACCAGAAAGCCAGGCTCCAGGAGCAGGATACCCAGGGCAACACGGTCCTCCACGCCCTGGTGATGATTGCAGATGACACCAAGGAGAACACCAAGTTTGTGAGCACAATATACGTCGACATCTTGAAGACAGGTGTGAAGGTTGACCCAACAGTGAAACTGGAGGAGATAGTGAATTATGATGGATTAAATCCTCTGCAGCTTGCTGCCAAGACAGGCAAAGTGGAGGTAAAGACAACTAGGGGGAAACCCTGGAGTTGCGAAGAAACTGTACCGTACATCCTCAGCATAGCAGTGGGGTCTGTAGGAGCCTTTTGCACCCAACCCATAGCAATGAGCCTGGCAGTGGCCGTGCCCCAGGAGATGATACAGGAGGCCTGCTCCAGGCCACTCCATTTAGTGTTCTACAGAGCCTCAACCGGCTGCTGCTGCTGGTCTGGACTGAAATTGGTTCTGCTCTTGGAAGAGCTGATGCAAGACGTAGGCAGATTGCCTGCTTTTAGCCAGATGGTCTGGTGTTTGGGTGTATCAAAGTGTATAATGCAGAAGGCCAGGTGTCCTGTATTTGAGGGTGATTTGGGTATGCTTGTGTCACTCTACACCTCCATTACATACATGCTTTTCTGGTATGTGTCCGGCTTCTCTTCAGATCTTCAAGCACATCATCCAAAGAGAGATCAAAGACCCGGTGTACAGGCACCTGTCGCGCAAGTTCACCGAATGGACCTACGGACCTATCCACGTGTCTCTGTATGACTTGTCCTCTCTGGACAGCTTCGAGGAAAACTCCGTGCTGGAGATTCTGGCATACAGCAGTGACACACCAGTGAGTGCTTTTACTGAAAGCCAAAGACAACAACTTTTTTTTCTGCCTTTCTATAGTATTTCTGCATAATTATGCAAATTGTTTCAAGTTAGTGTGATGTTTCACATGGTCATTTCTCTGGAAAAGAAATGCATAATGGAAGTATTTGCATATTTTATTATTTATAGTCTGCTTGGTATGCCTGTGATAGTCTATAATATGAGAGAAATTTTTGATTCTTTGGATGTCCTAAGCCTGGATGTGTCCAAAAACCTTGATGAAGCCAAGCAGAAGTAACTTCTTATGGGATGGTTGATTTCTTTCGTACCGAAAGGCTTGAATGAATAAATCCTTAGTGATGCCCTAGTTGGAGCCACTGAACTCCAGCTGATCCTCTGGTGAATTGGCATTCCTGTTGACACAAGGGTACATTTTTGTTGTTTGTTTTTCCATAGAATCGGTACAAGATGGTGGTTTTGGAGCCACTGAACAAACTGCTTCAGCAAAAATGGGAAACATTTGCTTCCAAGAGATTCTACTTCAGTTTTGTCTCGTACTTGTCATTCATGATCATCTTTACAGCCATTGCGTACTATCAGCCCTTGCGGGTAAAGGTAGGTCCAGTCTTCTTTTATCTGGAAAGGCCTGAATGGATGGAGCTGAGTTTGAAAGGTGCAGGGTGGTTATCATCACTGCCTCTGCCTGTCATCAGCATTTTTTAAAATTTTTTTTTTTTTTATCTTGCAGCCTTCATTTCCAGTGGAGTTCACAACTGGAGGCTTCCTGTGGGTCTCTGGACTGATCATTATCTTGCTAGGAGGTGTTTATCTCATCTTTGCTCAGGTATGGGGATCTCTTGTCTAGTTTCAGTGTAAGAGAGAAAAAAAGGGAACTCTCACTGATGTGGAGGCAACTGATTGAATTCTGACGTCAGGATGTGCATGAGTTGATGACAGGAGGGAATCCTGCTCTGAGACACTCAGTGTCATCGCAGTTTGGCAGTGACAGGGGTGGCACAAGCCAGGTTGCTGGGCAAGAGGAACGATAGGTTCACAGCAGCAAATAATTATGAGAGACTTCTGTGATTCATCGTACTAAAATGGATCCGTGGCATTTAACGCAGTCTATTGATAAAGACATTGGGCTGAGCCGTGATTCAGCCCTTGTTTGTCCTCGCCTTTATAAATAAGGCCTTTTTTTCATCTTGGAGGGATGACTAGCTGAAATTTGGGATCTAGAAAATGAAAGAGTGAAGGGAGCTTATGTAGCAAACCTTTCCCCCGAGTGATAGGCTATGCTGGGCAGGAATCACTTTCTAGCGTGCCCTGGTTTTCTGATGAATGGCTGCTGTTGCTTTTTCTCTATTAGAGTCTGTACTTGCGGAGGAGACGCCAGTCCCTGAAGACTATGTGTTCTGACAGCTGCATTGAGATCTTGATGTATGTCTCCTGAGGCTTTTTGCGCTCTGAAAGCATGGGTGAAACTGGTTCTCTGCTGTGTGCAGCTAAGTTGCCCTAACATTACTAGAGAGATGGTGAGCAGGAAGGATTGGTTTTCTGCCACTGTCTCCTCTTTCCATCCCTTTCCTACTTGCTTCTCCCAGATGCATCTTGTCATGATAACCCGTTGTTGTAATGGGCTTTTCTGGGTGGGATCTGTCCGTGGATTTGTAGCTGAACATGGTGAAGGTCAGACCCTCAATTATTCCACAGTTAAGAATGGTTAAGAGCATTTATTAGAAGAAGAGCTCAGCTTTCAATCATACAGTCACTATGACTTGGATTTGGTCAAAAGGAAAATAACCCCTCAGTTTTCTGAGGAGAAATGGGTATAGATGCATGTGTGTGCATGTGTTCAGAAGTGTTAAAGGCCTTTTCCATTTTATATCGGTTATATGAGTTACATCAAGCAGTTCAGAGTTTCCATACCGGGAGATTAACCAATTCGTAACAAAACTGCAGCAGTTTGTGGGTCTGGTTATAACAGGATTTGCTTATATAAACTGTGTCTGATTAACTGCCACTTTATATGTTGCATGTAGCCTTGTAAAATGTGTTTGCTTTTCCTGGCAACAGGAAACAGATCTGCAAATGGGCCTTTTTGTTGAGATAAGTGACTGTCACTCATTCTGCTTCTCTCCAGCTTCATCCAGGCTTTCTCATTGCTGCTGTCGGCAGTCCTGTATGGAGCGAGTTCAGAGAACTATGTGGCGGTGATGGTGTTCTCGCTGCTTCTGGGCTGGGTGAACATGCTGTATTACACACGGGGCTTTCAGCGCATTGGGATCTACAGCGTCATGATACAGAAGGTCAGTACTTGGAAAAAAAACCTCAGTAGGAAAGGCTTTGGGGTGTGAGGGACTAATAGGAGTCCTGCAATTACTTTTCTTCTCTCAGGATAATGAAAACCATAAATGGAGTTGGTGTCCTGACTATGGAAGTAAAGAAATTGCAGAAGGAGATTAGCTCAGTGTGTTCAAGGAAGTATAATTGCAGCAAACCAGTAGTTTGCCATCTTCTAATATAGCAAGTGAGAGCAGCTGACACTTCCCTGTTTGTCATAAAGCAACTAGCCGTCAAAACCAGTGCAAGTTCCCAGAACTGTCATGCTTGGGCTGGGAAGTGTTTCCGGGTCCCTAGAGCAGTCTGGGACTGGAAAGGCAAAACCCAAGGGTGATAGGAAGGGAGGAGATGTGTGTGTTGAAACAATTCAGAAACAGCCATAGTGGGGAACTGACATGATACTGATTTGTTTCAAAGAACCTGTTCATACTAAGGTAACAAAGAAGTTCATGTAGTACCCTCGGATTAAGATACAAACACTGTTACTCACCTGAGGAAGCAGTTTAACATGTATGAGAGTTTCTTAAACCGGATAAAAGCATTTTCCAACTTGCTCTCAGTGTTGTTACTGAGGGTTGGCTCATGATGTGTGAGAACAGATCATCCTGGTGATTTCATGTGAGATAAAGAATGGCTCTTCCTCCTGACTTGTGTTGCAGACTATCCTGAGAGATCTGCTGCGCTTCCTCCTGGTTTATGTGATCTTCCTCTTTGGCTTTGCTGCAGGTAAGGACTTACTCAGCGTTAGGTTGTAGACTGGGCTGCAAGAAGTAAGTTTTTCTGAGGAGGATTCGAATTCTGTTTTTCTCATAGCTCTGGTTACACTGATGGGGGATGCTCCTTCGATGTCTCAGAACAAGTCTCTTGCTCAGCTGGAGAGCGCGGGGAGCCACGCTATGTACGGTGGGCTGCTCAGCGTCTCCCTGGAGCTCTTCAAGATCACCATTGGGATGGGCGACCTGGAGTTCCAGGAACATGCCAGATTCAGATACTTCGTCATGCTCCTGCTGCTTCTCTTTGTGATCCTCACTTACATTCTTTTGCTCAACATGCTGATTGCGCTCATGAGCGAGACTGTCACAGACATTTCTGGCTATAGCAAAAGCGTCTGGAAGCTGCAGGTGAGATATGGTGCTGCTCAGCAGTTGTGTTGTGGCCCGAACTCCTGCTTGAGTCTCATAACATCACAGATGACAGTGCCTGTCTCTCTCCTGTGCCTCACTTGTAAAATTCTCTTTTACATGAACTTGCCACTCTAAGGGTAAATCCTAACATCATTTTTTAGTTTATTTAAAACTCGTGCTGTTTAGATGGCTACCAGCCAGTCCAGATCCACGCATAAGTAGCTTGAGAGGGTAACTGGCTGTTAAGCTAAGGAGGGCTTCGGGATCAAGGTCTAAAGTCAGAGTAGCTGCTGACTGGGGAAGATTTCACTGAAAAGAGAGGCTGTGTTCTGTATGCCCTGTTTTCTGTCTGACATGGACTTCTTCTTTCAGAGGGCTATTGCTATTCTGGAAATAGAGAAGGCCTGGCTGTGGCGCCAAGGTGGGAAGAGGAGATCTGGCTGCTTCGTGTCAGTGGGCCTCAACAAGAAAGATGAGAGATGGTGTTTCAGGTGAGACTGATGTACCATTACCCCTTCCGCTCCAACCTAGGAGTGGCTTCCCGTGATCCATAAGCTGGTAACCCTGAGCGGCCACGGGGAATTTCAGCACTGGCTCAACGCAGTGACTTCACATGTTCCTGGGTACACACAAATTGGTTGGTGGTTGCCATGCTGCAGTTTGAGAGCTAGTTGAGCTGCCAGCATTGTCACCAAGATATGCTGTCACCAAAAGATGTCCTGTTAACCCACGTCAGTCGGTTATGGTGGCAGGGAGTCTGCAAGGGTGCTTTCTGCGCTGCTGCGAGTAGAGCTGTGCCCAGAGCAGGCTGTGGTGGGAGGGATGGGGCTGGTGGCCCCGTCACTCAGGAGAGTGCCAGCACTCTTCCCGGCATATTGGGGCTGGGAGAGCAGACCAACCTTTCTCCACCCAGTGAGCTGAACTGCAGGCAGCACTTCTGGGGTGTTACAGAGCAGGTACAGAAAGTGGAACCTCGGAGCCTCTTTGTGTTAAGTATGCTCCCTGGGAGGAACGGGAGTATTTTAAAATAGCATAGACCAGCACACAGTGTGCAGGGGAAGAAGGTATCTGCCTCATGGAGCTTAGACCACAGAAAATCTTTACCCCAAAAAAAGCTCTGTGGGGTGTTGTTGCTACAGCCAGACCATTTGGATTGTGTTGGCAGGATGGGCTGGGTTGGGATGCTGTGGGACTGAAATGCTGTGCTCCGTGCACCAGTGTCTTGCATTTTGTCTCTCCAGAGTAGAGGAACTCAAGTGGACAAATTGGACAAAGGACATGGGAGTTCTTAAGGAAGAACCTGTGAACACCAATGATTCAGAAATAAATCCAGAAGGTAAATTAAATAATGAAGAAGAGTCTTCAGTATCCTTTTAGCTTCCTGCTCAGCAACTACTCTTGGCATGTTAAGATGTCTTTGCTAACAGGAATTTTGGGCAGGCCAGCTGGCTCATGAAATTCCTTCCACACAGCATCCCTCAATAGTAGCAGCATCACTTGTGAACTGAAAATAAAGAACTAGGGTAGGTATGGACCTGGGCAGAGTTTGGGAACAAATAACAAGAAAGAAGGAGGTGCTTTTTGTAGGAAAGGTAAAATTGAGGCCCAGTCATGCTGCAAGTGTTAATCACGGGGCTTTTAGAGCACAAATCAGGGCATTGACTTGTCAAATGGCAACTTTGTAAATTCTGCCTTAAATAATTGTGTTTGCTTCCCTTGTTACACCTGGGAAGCAACCCTGTGGAAAATGGAGAGTTATTACTTTCTTTTGAAGATCTCCAGATTTAAACACTGCCTCCTGCTCTTCCCGTGTAGGTTCTTCCTAGATGCCAGATTTCTAGGAATGGGGTGGTTGCATCACTTAAAATACTACCTAGTGTATAAAATACTATCTGGTGTATGTTGGGTTTTCCATAAACCTGCACTCTTCTAAAAACTGGGTCCCTTTGTCAGCTTCCTGCTGACAGAGGGCTGCTGTTTTTTTCTCCTGCTGTAGAGACGAGATCATGGAAACGGATGCCACAGAAACAACCGAGATCAGCTGTTTCAGAGGAGCAGTCACTATTGCAGCCCCAGCTATCGGCAACTGAGATGGTGCCTCTTGAAGGACAAACCAGAAATCTTTAGCAGGTTTTCTGGATTCCAACCTTACTTCCATCTTCAAAGGAGTAGCTCTTCCCGTGGTGGCTGGAGGAGCTGAAGGCATTATCAGTGTTAAAGTGCATTTCATCGAAGACTGTGGTTCAGCCTGTGGCTTTAAATATTTTCATGCACTTTAATCATTCATTTCCTCTGAGGAAACTATTTTTACTCAGCTTTCTCCCTGACACTTGTTGTTGCTATGTCTAAAGGTGCAAGAGCAGGATCACAGAGGCAGTGGGGAGTGGGCTTTGGGAAGGCAGTGCTTTCGGAGCTGTGTAGGAACTGTGCTGTTTGCCATAGAGGAGCAAAGCATTCTCTCTAAGAATGGGTTGACTGTTATTCTTTTGTCACAAGAGACTGTACTGAAGTGCTTTGGAATAAAGAGTGTTGTAGAGGCACAAAAAGTTGGTAAAGATGGAGTTGGCTTCTGTGCACGCCACTGTCAGTGTGAGACGTGAGCGGACAAACACTCAGTTTTCAGTCATCAAGCACCATTCTGAGTCTTTGTCTCAGTACCTGCAGTGCTGGGTGTTTAGCCCACATCAGAATTCCCATTTTACAGTATCACAATGAAATCGTTTGCACGATGTGCACGTTTGCTTAAGAGCACAAAAGCGATGTGGATTTCCTGGACCTGTAACTTCACACGGTGAATTTCTGAAACATCTTTCACAGGTTGCTTTGTTTCTGTAGAAAGCAGCAGCAGAATGCTGTGGGTGGCTGCTGAGAGACGGACGAGCCAAAATGCATCGTGTGGTTAACGTTCTTTGCTGGTCTTAGTGGGCATCCTCTCTTGCTTGATTACAAGGACATCATTGCTTTCTGTAATGTGCACACTGCCGCAGGCAGGATGGGAAGCATACTTTAAACTGTGGAAAAGAGATAAAATGAGCTGTCTCACTGTCAGCCTGTATTTAAAGATAATAACATGTAGTGTTACTGTAAACTGTCAATATAACAACTTTACTTGATTGAAAATGTTCATCCTTGGATATATTTTCAGAGCTTCAGCCTCTCTCAAAAAGGAAGAGACGCCGTGGTCAGTGTGGATTATAAGGCTGTATCAGATTCCTGTTTACATTTTACCCAGCACTGTGCTGACCTCACTGCCATGCAAGTTAACTCTTGTTTTTCATGACTCGCGTCAGTTTGTGCAGTCACATCTGAAAATCTAGCAGCTGAGCTTGCACTGGATGCATCTTTCAGACAGGGGATGGCTGGTGATAGCTCTGAAAAAGCTGCAGATTACAAATGTCTGCCTTTCTGTCAGTAAGCTGAACTGTGCAATCCGAGATCTCCTGTCTCTCATTTCTACGCTGAACAAGTGAAGCTAGGAGGTTTGTCTTTTGGAGACAACCATCTTAATCCTGTTGCTTACTATGTGCACAAGTGGCAGCAAAAGCATTGCTTTTAAAACTTATTCCCTGTTGCTTCAGACGGCTTCTTGTTCTGTGCTGGACAATCCCTCTGCAGCTTCACTGCATTGGGTCTCTGAACTGTAACAAACTTTTTTCGCTCCAGCTTCTGCTTTATGAAGCCTTCAGCTGCTTTTTCCATCTATGGCTTTGTCCTAAGTGTTCCCAAGATTTGGCAAGGTGCTCATATTGCACAAACGCATCATCTGGCATATGGTAATCTATTGCTGTGGTAGGGAAGCTTTGAGATTCTCAAGAAATGCAGAATCTGATCTGCCATCCCTGCCTGGAGTCTTAATAAACAACAGAAGAGAAATCTTGCTGATTGGTAGTGTTTTTGATAGCTGTGGGCTGTGACAGCTCTCTTCCAAGATAACCTGCCTCTCCAGCCTTTCCTTGAACCTGCTTCTCTTTAAATCCCTTTCTTAAGCTTGCAGTGTTAGTTTCTCTTTCGATCTGCATTAAAAATGTCCCTAAACAACTAGTGTCCACTGCGAAACAGGACCATGGCATTCTGTCATGCTGCAGACCACCCGTCCCAGCCCTCTCAAGACGATGGAGAGCAGCCAGGGACAGGCAGATGCAGCAAGCACATCTGTCTGGTTGGTCAGAAGCTTTGGCAGTGCCCAGGCTCTTGTACCGTTCTTTGTGCTAGGGAAAAAAGGAGATTTTTGAGGGGTAACAACTTCTCTGCATTGGGGTCCCTCCTATAGAGCTGGGGTGAGTTAGTACTGTTGAGATTGCTGTCACTAGCCTCCCAGTTTCCCCATCCTTAATGCACAAAGGCTCCTCTTTGGTTTTGCTGTCTGAGCCACTTCCCATTTTGGTCACACTACAAGCAGGAAAGCTGGCTGGGGTTTATTTTGTGGAACGTCTGCAGTTCCTGGCAAGAGGAAGGACTTGCAAAGTGATTCATAGCTTTGAAGGACCAACAGGATTTTGGGATCCACTCTTAATAGATGATAATGTTTTCTCAGGAAACATTTCAGTCATTTGCACAAGAAATTACCAACAGATGAACTGCCCTCTCCCTTCTACCTCTTGTGACAGGTAAACCCCCCGTGTGTGAATCCATCCCTGCACAAATCGGGACCCTTCTGAGAAAACAGAAACCTTTTGTAAACGTGAAGGAACAGCTGCAGGTTCTCTCCTTGGTCTCCTCTGTACGTTGGAGCCATGGAGACTCCACAGGGAAAAGACACCAGCAGCTTATTACTGTCCACACAGGGTCAGGGATGCTCAGACCCTCCCCTCTGTGATCTGGTCGCAGTTGCTTGGTTCCTGGCAGGGTTGGGAGATCAATGCAGACTTTGTTGCTTCCAGACTCCTCCCTTTGAGCACCCTTCGCCTGGTCATCGCTCCCTGTGGCCCCTCTGCTGGGCTCCAAGTGCTTCCCACTGATCTGTCTCGCTGCTTCTCTGTGTGATTTTCTCAAAATAAACTTCGTGTCTGGTTTGTGTGGTTCCCAGTTCTCCATAAGGCCCTTTTTCTCAGAAGTATAGGTAGAAGCAAGACTTTCTTCTTCCTCAAATGCTTGTACATTTTATTGGTTTTTTTCCCCCCCCCGTGTTTATTTCAAAGTGTGCTCAGAAGCTGGTCAGTCTGTGTCTCAGTCGATTCCCTCTCTCTTCATCTCTTTGTGACCCCATCTGTAACTGAGCATACTTTCCGATGCCTCTGGAGCTAGCAGAAGGAGTCTTTTGAAATGTGACAAGCAAAAGGGCTCAGACGAAGAACAGATGCTTTATGTAAGGCTCCATAAGCTGCAAAGAGCTATTTCTGAAGCGGAGGGGCTGGCAGATTCCTCAGCTGGCCTGTTCCTGGGACTAGCTATCAGTTTTGTTCTTCTTTGCTGTATTTAGGAAATTTCATTTGTTGCTCTGGGACTAAAATGAAAATAAAACTAGAAACAAAAAAAAGAAGACAATTTAAAAGAAAACTGTTCCACTTGGCAACCTCACGTCTGCTTCAGCAGCACGGGGGCCAGAGCGGACCAGGCGAAGCCTCAGAAAGGCGTGACTGCGGCTGCTGACGGCTGGCACCTAACGGGCACTAAGATCTGACGGCAAAGAGTGTTTTCTTCCCTTCCTCTTTTGTCTTAATCTCTTTTTTCAGTTCAGATTCGTGAGATGTGGAGTGTGACAGCATTTCTGTACTGGGAGGATGGGTGACAAAGGGTGTTAAACTCAGGGAGTCCTTAGGGGAGGAGAGTTAGAGCCTCGCTAGAAAGCACCCTGTGATCTGTTACACTCTTTTCTGAGCATCCCTGGAAAACTTGCACTTTGGGGCAAAGAGAACCATGTCTCTGGAATGGCTTTCACCTCCTCCCCCCCCTTTCCAAGCTTTTGGAATTAACCCTTCTGATTGCTCAGCGTTGGCTGTTTCAGGTCCGGATGGCACTGACGGTTTCAGGTTCAGCGTTAGACGGGCTGCTTTCAACCCTGCCGCAGAGTGCTATTGGTATAGACGGTAAACAGCAATCTTTTTTTCATCAGTACCTTCTGAGAAATAAGGAGGAAGTGGCTCACCCTGTTTCTGTTGCATCCTCAGGTACGCAGGGGGATGCTCTGGAAGATGAGCTCGCACGAGCTGGATTCAGCGTGCAGATCGTGGCCACGGTGAGTGTTCTGCAGTTAACTGCTGAACCGTGCTGTGCTGTGCTGCTGCCTCGATACTCGGGAGGAATGAGGAGATGTCCCATGAGAAGTAACGGTGACACAGACGTGTGAGCCCTACGTAGTCAAATCTCCTTTGCAAGCCACTGCTGGCTTTGAATGTGCCAGATAAGTAAAAATAACACTTCTATATAGTCAGTCAGTAGTGAATGTTATCTTAGGATGGGATTTATCCTGTGTGACCCCTGTTCTAACCACTCTATGCTGTGTATTCCGCTGGCTAGAAGAGCTATCTCCAGCTGACAGCTTTGACTTTGCTGGCATTCACATCTCCAATGCGCAAGTCAGGAGCTCTGTTACTTTGCAAATAAAATAATTATCCTCCTCAGAATCCCCTGGCTTAAAGCCTTCATCCTCTCAGGACAAGAACGATCTCTGCCCTTGTCAGGAGGGGAAAACAGTGGTTTGTGAGGAGGCTAATGAACACTTAGCAGTCTTGGCTGCAAGGACAATACTGAACCAATTCTGGGAAAGAAAAAAAGTCTTGTAGCGAGCATGTGCAGCTGCTTCTCTGATGGGGGGCAGTCACCTTGTCTGTCTGCAATGTCTGGCAGGAGCTGCCCAAGCTGCAGGGTCCAGGAAAGAGTGCAGGACTTGTAAACCTGAAATTAAACCACTTTGCAGAGTGCTAGAGATCACCAGCGCTGGCAGCTGTCCTGTGTTCATCTCTTCTGGTTTGGAATACGTTGCTTCTGCAGCAACATAGGCTTGGTGCGGTGGGCTTTGCTCCAGGCAGAGCGTGTGGTACCGATACCGCGTGGTACTGATACCGTGTGGTACCGATACCGTGTGATACCGATACCGTGTGCTGGTTTTGCTCCTTGCGTGAATGCGCCAGGGTACAGCGTGGCCGTGGTGCACACAGAGTGCGGACCCCTGCTCGTGGCTGGAGCTCCACAGCATGAGAGGGAAGGTGGTGGTGGTTTGGGATGGCCGCTTGATGGGTCAGGGGGTTGCACACATCTCGTTTGTTCAAACAGCAGCTGTATTTTCTCCTCCAGATGTACTTACACCCTCACACAAGCACCCAATTTAGCCAGATGCGGATTACACAGCCTATGTTCCCTCCACGATGCTTTGGGAACATCGTAAGAAATCATGAAATTTAGAAAAGACTGGGAAGCAATTTACCTAAGTGGGGGGTGTGCTATATTTATGTTCTGTTCTCATGGCTCATGGGGAAAGAGGCCGTCAGCTGTGGTATTTTTTTTCCTCTGTCAAACTGTTGAATAATGAGTTTGTTACTGCTAAACTGGTTACAGGATCTGTCCCTGAGGATGGCTGTAATAAAATAAATAATAGGGGAATGATCCACATATAAGTAGATATGTGCTGTTTTGTTCTAAAAATTGCTGCAAAGGACGTTAATTCTACAAAGCTATATATAGACAATTCCAGTGAAAGAGCTGCTTGTCTTTTTCTGGAGTACAGGTTGGATCTTATTTTGGCTCTGAGCTCTGCCCACTTGATGTGAACCATGATGGGGTGACAGATCTTCTCCTTGTTGGAGCTCCATTTTATCACATTCGAGGGGAAGACGGAAGGGTTTACGTCTATCGCCTGGAGACAGAGGTAAAAACACTGGTAGCGTAAACACTCCATGTTGGGGATTTTCCAACCATGCCTAAGTAGTGACAAATAAAACATTCCTCCTTTGCACTCCCCCTGGATGTGCTCTCCCTGTATGGTAGAGGACTGCAGGCTGAAGCCAGCAGTCCTGTCTTAGTCGTTAGCATATAAAAGAGAAATAACTAAAGAAATAAAACCCTTCTGTACCTAAGGTGTATTCTCATGACAGTGTGATAACATCATCTCTTTTGCCTGTACGTAGGCAATCTGTTGGTGCAGACCTTGCTCTGCCAAGCAGTGTTCTTTGCAATGCTTCCAATAAATGTGTGCATGAGTAGCTGCTAAAAATTTGCTTCCCCAGACTTGAAGAAAACATCTTTCATGGGCCGAGCTACAGGATCTGCTACACAGTATACAGGAGGTAAGTTAGTTGCATCATTCTGAATGAGAAGTGAGCTTTAACAGCAGACCAGGAGAAAACCCTCTTTGGTGCACTATTAAAATTTGCTCAAGACATGTAGATGATGGTTGGAAGCAGAAAATAAGTCTGGGCATTTGTTAGAATTCAAATAACGTGCCCCCTCTTGTGGCTTATCTCGGTAATAGGGTGGAGCAGATGGGATGGGTTCTGTCGTGACACAAGCTGGGGATCATAGAATCATCGAATCATTAAAGGCTGGAAAAGACCTCAGGGATCAAGTCCAACCGTCAACCCAACACCACCTAACCCACTAAACCATGTCCTGAAGCACCACATCCACATTTCTTGAACACCTTGTTGGCACCTTCAAGCTGGGGACGACGACCTTGTGAAGCAAAAGTTTGTCCTTGGTTAGTGAGTGGAGTAAAGCCTTTGTGTGTTCTTGGCTTCTTCGTATCAGCAAGGAACTGGAGGATTGCCTATTGCCTTTGTACAAGCAAGATGTCTGAGACATCATTCTAGATAGCATTCCAGAGTTCCCTCTGTCTTGCTTTATGGTTCTAGATAGCATTCTAGATCTAATTCTAGAGCTCAACTCAATCTGCTCTTGATTTAAGAAGACAGTACTTCAGTGTGTCTGCTTGCATGGGGCTGTCCAGAGACACTCCTGTGGGATCCTTCTCAATGCAAGCTTTTGTTCCCAGAGTCAACTGGGATCTTGAACTATTTATTATATTTTTCAGGGCTTTATTGTTCACATTTAAGCATTATCAATGTGCCGTAAGATTTCTTTTTTTCATGTAAGAGCTACTCATGCTACATTTGCTATAAGTGGATTTCCTTCTTGGATGCTTTTCAGACTGGTTCATCCACCTTGACAGGGCGCTGAAAGGTGCAGGTGACCTCTCCTTTTGCAGGGTTTGGGTTTACTGGAGACAGCAATGGGGATGGATGTGAGGATACTGCAGCTGGAGCCCACCTTGAAGATGAGCTTTCCCAGTTCCTCGGTGTGGCAGCTTTTACGTCTCTAATGGTGACAAAGACAAGACCAAGAGCTCTTCTTCTCAAGTATGTGTCGTGTTGGGCATTGCCTCCAGTACAACTGAGAGGGAAAAGCTTGTGTTTTTGTAGCAAGAGGCTGCCAGGAAGGACTTCCACATTTAATTTGCATTGATGGGTGAGAAATTTGCAGATGTCAGGTGGTTTATGTGACTCCGCAGAGCTGCTCCTTACCTGCAGTTATTCACCTGTCCGCTTAGGCAAAGGAACTGGGTTCAGGTGCTGCCCGTAGAACAGCACAGCGTTATGGGAAGTTGAGAGTCACTATTTTGCACCTCAGGAGTGTTACAAAATCATCCTCACAGCAGCCTCATGAAAATCAGTCTATTTTCCCAAGGACAGGAGAGAGATGCTGATCTGTATTTGTTGATGTTTCCTCCCCTTTCAGAGAGTAAAATCCTCTGAAATTTCTTCAGGACTTGGACAATCCATTGCTGGTGGCTTTGATTTCACTAATGACGGTCTCTGGTAGGATCACTGGAGAGCGTGATGGTGCTCTGGGAGGCAGTAAGTGCTATTTTTCAGTGTGCTGGGGAAATGCTTCAAAGACAAATATAGAATCTGTGTTCCAAGCACTGTGTAATGATTCTATTTTTAATTTACCAGAGGGACATTAAAAAGTCTTTCCCAGTGCTAGAAATTATATAAAATATAAAGCCTTTAGTTCAAGTTGCGAAGGCTTTTGCCTTTGTATGTCTAAAATTTGAACAAGTACGAGATAGTGAACATGAACTGATCAACGTAGTTCTAGGTCTAAGATGACCTTGACGGCTGCCATTCAGCGCTGATAATGGGGGTCATTTAGACAAAAAAAAAAATTATTGACAGACTGCACCTCATTTTCAATCAGACATCTGGCAGCTGAGTGACCCGAGGAGTTCACAAAGGCTAAGGCATGGCACTAAGGCATGGCAGGCAATTTGATCTTGTTCTTGCATTTTGTGTTTGAAAACAATTTGTAGATAGAGTCTGAGCCACTAGATAATGTGTTTATCTAATGGAAACATAAACACCGTGTTTAGTTCTGAAACTCTAGCCATATTGGTGTATTTTGGCGGTCTGTTCCTTCCGACTCTTGGGATTTTGTGTGTTCTGAACATTCCCAGCAGAAACTGGAACTTCTGTAAATAGCCCAGCTTGGTCCAGGTGAAGTACTGTGGAAATAATGAGCAGTTCTTATTTTTGCTGCCAGGCTTTCGTAAAACGTTTTTCCTGTAATGTTTTAGTTCAAACATTTATATTTGACTCTATTCCTTATCTGTTCTGCACTGACGAGCTTGAGACCAGTTATCTGCTTTCTCACCAGCATGAGATTCAACCCTGAGAGAATCCTAATTTTCCAAAATAACAGCATCACTACAGCAGAATTGTGTTTGATACAACCACAGCTTTACCAGTGTCTCAGCAAGGTGATCAGTGGGAATTGTGATTGGACTGGAATCTAGTCCTACGCTGTCCTCGGAAACTTGGCACTCAGGACAATTTCTGGTACATCTAACAAACGATACCAGCCACCAGAAATGCATTTTCAGGTGATGAAACACTAGCAAAGAGCTTTCTCTCTTTCCAGGATGCAAAACTTTTACTATCAAAAATAAAAAGTGTTGTTTTCGTAGCCTTTGCATGTTGTCTTCTCCCCTTGCTCCCTTTCTAGGATCGATGTGGTTTTCTAGGTAGACTTCAGGCCCAGGTTTTCCCCAAACCAAACACTCGTATCTTGTTAAGAGAATCTCATCTCTAAGGTCCAACCTCAGATCTGCAAAAAATTGCTTTGCTTCTGACCACAACATTTCCAGAGCCTCTGGATAAAATGAGATGAGATGCCACCTGTGACGAAGGCAGATGGTTCCTGTGTTTTGCAGGGTGGTTTCCAGATCCTGAGCTCTCCATATATATATTTTTAGTTTATTTATTTGTTTCAAATCGATATTTGGGATGCTGTGAACTTCTAATAAACTTAAAGGTTAAGTTCAATATCCTGTCTCCTCTCTTGCCGTTTAGCAGCAGGATTCCTACAAGCTCCTCCAGCTCCTTTTCACAATTAGTCTGAAATCCAAATCACAGCTTCTGAAAAAACTCCAGAAAGCTCTGTGAAGAGCTTTTTGCTACTTAATAGGAGTCTTTACCACAAGTCAATATTTAATTAGCTGTCCCTAAAGCACAGGACAGAGAATTTAGGACAACATTTAGCACTGAGCAATAATGAACACTAATTGCTCCAGTCGTGGTACTCTGAGGGATGCTGATGTTGATGGTACGAATAATTAATGAGATTCTTGAGTGTTGGTCAGCATTGCTTAGTACTTATGCAACCAATATCTAATTATTAATTATTATCGAACTTTTCTGGAAACATCAGACACAGACCGTAGATTTTTATTGGTGAATAAAACTATTGCTAAAGGAAACCCCCTCCTCTCTGCAAGCTGCCACAGCATATCAACATATCGATTCAAGAAAAACAGGTAATCTCTGGAAAAGGAATTAATAATTGCCCTGGGGCAATCCAGGGGTAAGCAGCTGCCATTTCTTTAACACCACCTTGTCCACAGTGAAGATTTTCCATGTCACTGCTAACAGACCTTCTCCCGGGAGCTGAGTTACAAAACATGGACTGATCACTGGAGGCCTTTTATTTCCAACTTCTCTTTAATCGAGGTCATGGGAATTTCAGTTTTCAGAGAATGTATTTATATACATAAAGATATTCTGAATCTGCTACCTTAGAAAAACCAGGACTGTTAAAATTCGACTTGTTCAGTGTTGCTTTCAGTTGCCTTACAAGGACGGCAACAAGAGCGGCTGCACTGCTCATTGAACCTTGACAAGATCAGTAAGTCAGAGTAGTTGTATTATCCAGGTTTTGTGTTTAGCATTCATATAAAATGTCATGTTTGTGCATAAGATGGTTTGTGCAAATTCTCAGAAGATTTGCTGTCCCTTTGTTTACATTACTTTCCATCCCGTTCATCCTTCCCATCACATCTGTGCAGCGCTGTAACTGCACGCTGGCGTCTCAGATTGCTGTGCTCTTCTAGATCTCAGAGGAAAGACCAAGGTTTAAACAACTATAGTGATCCTAAAATGATGATTCTGACATTCAGTTGTGAACACGTGATTTTGTTTTAGGCTGATGCACCGTTTACATAGCCTTAGAGAAAACAGCAGGCATCACTTCACTGTAAAAAATTTACCCTGCAGAATCACTGAAAAGCTAATAAAAATCTGCCTTAATGTTAACCAGAAATGGTGAAACGCGGTGTCGTTTGGAGATGACTGCTTTCAGTTTTAAGAAGGAAACATTTTCCTACACACCCTGGAGAATACTGAATAATTAATTGGGCTGTTACACTGTCCTGTATCTGAAAGCATTTGGAGGGAGCAGTTACCAGAACAGAATGCTTAAGGCCTCTTATTAACCAACAACCCTTAGAAATTACACGTCACCCATCTCATCTTTTGTCTGCTTCTATAAAGGAATTAGTGGTGGGCCACAGTTAACTAAGGGACCATGAAAGTTTCACTAACGAACAGTGATGACTTGTATTTGATAACCATGGTCTTGAACTATCCTAAAAACTGACATTTTAAGAAGGTGACCATTGAGGTCAGATCATAGAACAACTCTTCAGCTAGCAGCAGACTGCTGAAAGAAAACCCAGCGCAGGCTGCTGTTCATTTACTACCCAAATAAATCCTGAAGTAAGGTCCAGGGGAGGGAAGGAGCATTTCAGTTGTTAGTAGAGACTGAATACTGGATTTATCTGATTTAAGACTTGCCAAGCTTTTATGGGGCTATTTGTACCTAATTTGTTTTATAGGAGCAGACACAGACTGAGCTGAATTTCTCGGTGTTTTTATTCAGCACTGAAGAGCACTCCTATTGTTGGCAGCCGTCGTCTCCTGCTGTTCACTGCGGCCAACCACCATGAACTTCTCTAGTCTTACCCTGTGACTGCAGAACTGGGCAGCCAGTGTTCAAGAAGACAACTGTGAGTAGAGATCATTATTTTTACTTTTTCCCTACCTCTAAATGAAATTTTGAGTAGGTGCTCTTGCATCCTCTAGCTCTACAATTAGCCCAGAGCCTCTAGTCTTTCAAATTCGTCATTTTCTCAAGACAAGAGATAATTTTCATACTCCTGCACTTAATGTCTAATTTCTCCAAAAGGGAATGACGAGCAGGAAATACACTAGCCATCACATTTTAGCAGTACCCTGGTGAGTTAAAGAGTATTTACAGGGTAATCGATATTTTCTTGTGTCTTTTGCTTCCCTCAAAATAGGCAAAATTCTCAGCGATTTGCCAATTAGATGAAAGCATGTTCCAAAATAAGTCTGCAATCGCTGTTAATATCACCAAGTGGGTATTGCTATTTTCACCACAAAACACAGTGAACTAGAAAGGAAATACCAGAATCCCTACGTGGTGTTCGTGCTATTTATCAGTCACTGGTTGCACAAAACTATATTTGTCCTGTTCAACCTTCTAAAGCATTTGGATCCCTGTGAAAAATCTTCCCTTATGATAATTTTAGCTTTGCTTGTACTTCATTATTTCATTAAAAGGTAGAGCACCCTTTAAGGTCCTAATTTAAGTGTAGTATATATTTAAAAGCTTGTGTTTTCTGAAATGGCAGAGTGGGTTCTGACATCCTCCTTCCTTAGCCGAGAGAACAGATGAGTGACGTATCTAATCCAGCTCTGTTCCAACTAAAGCTTTCCTTCCACGCGATCGGGATGAGGACGTATGTTCAGGGCATTTCTCTTGATTAGGTGCTTTCTAATGTGGGAAGTTACCATTCAGATTCCTCTCTTGTCACATTCCTGCCATTAAAATGGATGGCGACTGACTAGTACAGAGCATTTGTTGAACAGAGCACCTTTAAAAAGGAAATGAGAACTCACCTCTGGCAGCACCGTTCAAGGGAAAGGTTTCTGTATGAATTTAATGTCCAGTGTCGTGAGGGGTAAAAGCTTTACCTTTCAATTAATAAAAGCAATACTACCTATTCACAAATTGGCGTTGGTTTGTGGGGAAGCATTTCAAAGCAATGGCAGCTTTCAAAGTCTGCAGTAACAAAGGGCTACTCCAGCACCCTGTCACCGAGCGGGCTGGCAGCTCTCCTCTCATTAATTACTGTCTGCTTCCAGCCCTTTGTACAGCCAGTATTAGCTGTTGTCAAACCGCGGAAATAAAGGACCAAGGCAGATAATAACATTGCTTCATTCATCCTGCTTTTTTTTTTTTTTTT
>VZTO01009342.1:37607-66364 GCA_013400615.1 Syrrhaptes paradoxus | reverse complement strand
TTTTTAAGCATAATTGAAATTAGCACCATTCTGGCTGAGGAACACATCCTTGATGTCAGCTATGCATTCACTGCCGTCCTTACCAAGGAAGCTTTAAGAATATTCAATTACATTGCATTATTTTAGTCAATTAGAGAAAAAATGACTAAGAAGATGCCTAGTAGGATTCCAGTACAGTTTCCATCTTAATTTCAAGCACTGCAGGTTGTCAGGTCACTTTCTGTGGTACTAGACAGCAAAAGTAAAGAGTCTGGAAGACAGAACAATAAAATCAGGTCATAGGCAGGGGGTTGCCTAGGGCCTCTAACAGCTTAGCTTGTGAAAAATAGATTTCAGGATAGGTTCAAAGATGCATCTGACTGATGATTGCATATAGAGACAGACTGCACAGACAGCATTCCTGTAACAACAAACCTGATGACGCTATGCAGCTGGGTCAGTGGATGTACTAATTTTTAATAATAATCTAATTCACTTTTCACTTCAATTTATTGTTCTCTTTAGACCAGTTTCTTTAATGTATGTGAATGTTAGCGAAGGACATCTTGAAAATAATAAAGAATTCAAATTTAATGGAAGTAGAACTTCAAATTCTGGTTATCTACCTGCAGTCAGGACTAAAGAACACTTACTACCTTGTGCATTCTCTCCTGTAGATAAAATGGAGAAAACCATCAAGCTACAGATTTGGATTCAGTCAGTCCACAAGGTCACAACATCAAAGCGGTCAAAAATGCATCAGGAACACAGGTACTTTTTCTTATTTTTTCCTAATCTAATACCTCTTCACTGGTCCTTAACAGAGAAAAAAAAATAGATTAGAGAGCCACGACGATGGTCAGAAGCTGGAGCACCTCATGTATGAGGACAGGCTGAGAGAGTTGGGGTTGTTCAGCCTGGAGAACAGAAGGCTCTGGGGAGACCCTTGAGCAGCTTCCAGTGCTGAGAGGGGGCTACAGGAGAGCTGGGGGGGCTCTGGATGGAGGGTGTAGGGATAGGATGAGGGGGAACAGTTTTAAGCTGAAGGAGAGTAGATTTCTCTACTATAAGCTAAAAGAGGGTAAATTTAGACTAGACATTAGGAAGAAATTTTTCACTATGAGGGTGGTGAGACACTGGAACAGGTTGCCCAGGGAGGTCGTGGATGCCCCATCCCTGGAGGGGTTCAAGGCCAGGCTGGATGAGGCTTTGGGCAACCTGGGCTAGTGGGAGGTTTCCCTGCCCATGGCAGCAGGTGGCACTGGATGGGCTCTAAGGTCCCTTCAAACCGAAACCATTCTACGATTCTATGATCATTCCAGGTACAAATTTTGCCAGATTGAACAAAAATTCATTTTTAAAATTAAGTTAAAAAGTGGGTTTTTTCCCTTCTCTGTCCCCAGCTGGGCTAAGAGGGTTTACCTTTGTCCTCTGTCCAGAATTGTATTTTTTATTTTCCTTTTTAAAAAAGCATTTGTAAGAAAGACAATATAGTAAGGAAAGAACTTTTAATAAAAATCCCAGACTAAAAAGGTAAAAAAACTTCAGTGGAACTAAAGCCATTAATTGAGCCTAAAGAAGTCTTTCCCCCCCTTCTCAAACATCACCTCTGTTCTCTGCCTGCTATCTTCCCTCAGAAAAATATATAGAAACATCTTAAAGCAGAAGATTTTGGGGGTTTTTTTAAGGCATTTTTGATAGCATATTATACACACTGGTAACCAATCATAACACTTCATTGTGGCAATGTTCAAGAAGAGCATACATAAAAAACAGCAAAGGAGAAAGGCCGTATCGGCGACTTAGTTCTCGAAACACTGCACTCCCTTGTCACTGGAAGAGGCTGCTGTTCAGTAAAACTTCATTGGCAGACTCAAAGGTCAGTACTTCTCTATGGAACTTCCTGAGCTGCTGCTTTATTTTCTTCAGGGCAGAATTTGATGCTTTTTTCTTGTAGCACATGTCTTTCAAAAGTTTATCTGACAAGTAGTGCAGCCAGAGGACGTTGCTGTGTGGGTGATAGTCAGTCCAGCTGTTGGAATTCTCCGCTTTCATTTGCCTGTAGATGTCAAACTGGTAGTCCCCTGTGCCCTGAAACAGTTCTTCTTCAGTGGAAAGGTCACAAAACACGGTTAACCCGTCCTTCTCCAGCCGAGACAAGGTATAGTCTATGATGTTGACGTGAATCCCCGCTGTGGGGATTGTGTGCGTTTCCCCATTCAACACATAATCGAGCTCCTTTACACCGGTCTTCTTGACCAGCACGTTCCCCCAGTGCAAGTCTCTGTGCTCAAAGCGCAGTTCCTGTTCTGCCACAGCCAGGGAAGCAGTGACCTGGTGCAAAATGCTTTTTGCTGATGCCACTGAACTGAGCTTTTCCCTCATATGCTCCAAGTCACTGCCTCCAAATTCAAACTCCAGAACCATGAAGAGCTGCTCATCGTCAAAAAGGTCTGGCCGATCGTTTTCTGATACCATTGCTTTGTCGTATTCGTCCCAGGCTTCCAGGAGGTACTTAGGATAGGCGCCTTGAACACAGTGCACCGAGTACAAGCTGATGAACCCAACAGTCCTGTTCGCAGACTCTTCAGACAGAAGACTGAGTTCTTTTGAAATTATTATCTCAGGCAGAATCTCTCCAAAGCTCTTTTGAGCTTCACCATTTACTCTTTGAGTCCCTTCAATGGGTATTATTTTTAAGGCCACAGGTCCTCTCTCACTATCGATCTGGAAGACCTCTCCAAACACCCCTTCTCCAATTTTCTTGCAATCTTTCATCTTATCTAAGGGAATGCATTCCTCAAAAGTGATAGGCCCCTCCTGCTGGCATTCCCCAAACACCTTCTCTGCATCTGTGAACATGAGCTCCAGGACAGAAGAGGCATTGCTGGGAGCCAGCAGGAGCATGGAAGAAGCAGACCCCGGAGTCTTACCAGCAGCTAGAGTCCCTGGGTACCCTGAAAGCTGGGATGTCACAGAAGGGGTACAGAGAATGCTGTCAGTGAAACTCTCTTCTGTGGTAACTTTCTTCTTCTTATGGAAGGACAAAGACGCTCGAACTCTACCCCAGGAATAGGAGCTATTGAGGAATGAACAGTCATTGTCTCCTACATCTACAGACAGCTCCAAAACACCATTCTTCATTCCTTTTTGCCTCATCTGGGGTCTGAAAAAGGAGTTATTAGGCTGCTGCCGGCTCTTATTTTTGTGCCTTTTTGGACGGAGCCTTGGTTGCCTCCCCCAGCGGCTGGCACTGAAGCCGCTGATACAAGCTTTTCTGCAGCTACTTCCCTCTCCAGAAATGACCTTGGTCCTTTTATGTTTATTCTCCAAGCCTCCTTGAAGGCCCAAAGGAGACAGTGACTGCTGGCAGGCAGGTTGAATATCTGCCTTTTTGTTGCATTTCATGCTTCTCAGCCACACCGACACTTCTTGAGGGTCCAAGACCACCAGCGGCATAAGCTGGCACTTACTGGTTTTGCCTCTCTGACACCCCAAGCTTTGTTTTGTTGAATCTCTCCTTAGATCATCACACAGTTTGTCCGCAGGGGCACTGTCACACACTGCGGAGCGCTGGGGCTCCCCGTTAATGGGAGCCAGCGCTGCCCGCCGAGTGGTTGGGGCTTTCTGCGGGGTCAGGGAAACCCGTGCCTGGCAGGATCCCCGCACCAATGCCCTCCGAACCCCGCCAGACTTTTCCAACACCGAGCCCAGCTCCCCACTCCTGCCCCTTCTTTCTGGATGGGATGGTCCAGCCCCATCTCCCGCTCCATCAGCCCCCACCCACAGCAGCTCCGAGCCTCCCTGCGATGCCCCGAAGGAGCGCAGGACGCTGCTGGGCGAGGAGCCCATGTCCAGGCTGCCGTCCAGCCCCGCGCCGCCCTCCAGGCTGGTGCTGAGCTCGGCGGGCGGGGTGCGGCGGCGGCGGCGGGGCGGCCACTGCGGGGTGCTGCACAGCAGGGGGCGCTGCGCNGGCGGGGGAGCGGGGGCCGGACGGGCCGTTCTCCTTCGCCGCCGCGCCGCCGCCACCACGGGCAGGCCGCCGGGGCCGGGCGGGGCGCTTACCCAGCGGCTGTCGGTGGCGCTTGCCGGGTGGCGAGAAGTCGGGGTCGTCCGAGGGGGAGGCGAGGGCGCTGGAGCCGGCCGAGGCGGTGCTGGAGCTGGCGGTGCTGGAGCTGAAAATCCGTTTGCGGTCCTGAGGAGGCGAAATCCACCGGTCGGGCGGCTGCAGCAGGCGGAGGCACCCGCCGCGCCGCGAGTAGGTGCGGAGCAGGCGCGGCTCGAGCGGCATCGCGGCGGCGGCCCGGGCCCGGCCCCGGCCCTGCCTGACGGGAGCGGCGGCGCCCGCCCGCCTCCGTTTCAAACGAAGCCTCGCGAGAGTTGGGCGCGGCTCCGCCCCGCGGAGGGGAAGGAGCGGGCACGGCGGCCCGGCCACGCCCCCAGGCGGTTTTGGCGCGAGTTGTCCCCGCGGTGCCGCTGCTGGTGCGGGGCGATGGAGGGAGGGGACGGGGCGCGGGGTCAGCTGGGACCCAGTGGCACAGAACCAGAGGGGAGCGGTGCCGGGACCGGCTGCTGCCGTGGCACAGACCCGCGGAGCCGCGTGGCAGCCCGGGACCGAGCCGCTCCGTTGCATCTCAGGGCGTTGGGGACGTGCGGTGTCAGTGCGCTTTCTGCTCCGTCCAAACTGACAATGACAATGTCCCCGCGACAGCAGGACTGTCTGCAAACCCCCGCAGCAGGTGCACACACAGGCCGTGCTGCGCTGCCTTTGCTGGCACCGGCTGGGGTCCGGGTTTCTAACGCATCGCCCTGGGTGTGGTGTTTCTCCGCGTGTGATGCTATTTTCCAGCCCTGCAGAGCCAGAGGGATGTTCTGGTGGTGGCAGTGTCTGCCAGGAGGCACTCGGCACTTAGATGAGATGCTGCGGTCCTCTCGCTTCCTGGGGAAGCTGTCCCTTGTGAAGTGACTCTGACAGTCCCACGAGCTCTTTCGCTCCGGACAGTTTGTCATCAGCGACAGTTACACGTCAGGTTATGAACACAGGACACGGCTCGGTGGCAGCACTGTACAGGGTGGCTCTGACAATCTGAAAAGGATTTGCTGTTGCAACACATTTTTCTGAAAAGACTAAAAAGCAACTGATATTTTGTTCCTTTTTTAATTTGTCCATAGTTCTTAGAATTGTTCTGCTGGCCACTGGAAAAATCACCTTCGACAGAGAACTGTGTCAGGGTCTGAAAGCAGAGAATCGTAATGCTGGGGTATCAGAGCATCATGTAGGATCCTGGGGCAGGATCAAGTGAGAAATCAGAGGGTTTTGCTGAATCTAGGGAACCAGTCAAGTTCCCAGAGTCTTTTGAAGCAAGCGTTATATTTAGTGAAATCAGGTTTTGACCACAGGATAAAAGCAGAGGGAACATATTTGCTAGTGCATATCAGAGAAGTTTTTAGGGCTCTGTATTGAACTGTATGTATCTGACACTTGTGGCTAACACAGAGGCCTCCTGTCCTCTCAGGGATTTCAAATGAATATTCCTTCTCTTTCCCTACTGAAGACGTGCTCTGGAATCTGAGAGGTTGTGACCGGTGACTGCTGTAATCACTGTAAACTCCTAAAGAAGACTCAGTAAGTTTAACTGCCTCGACTAGGCTTGGAATAAAAAAAATAATTTCATATTTTATTGCAAAGTACTTGCAGAGGATGGTCAGTGGTGCATCTCGCATAGTTTAAAGGCTGAATGCCAGCTCAAACTGTATAGCTTTCTCAGTTAAAAGCTGACCAAGAAAAAAATAACTGGCCTTGATTCTGTTCCAGATTCCTCTTGTCTTCCTGAAAGATGAAGTGTTTGATCTCTTGCCTGTTATCACAGAAGCTGTGTCTGTGGACCAATCTTGCTGGTGTCCATTATTCTGCTCCTCTGGAAAGTAGGTACCATTAATGCACACACAACAAAGAAGAAATTATTTTTGTTAGATGTTTTAATGGTTTTTTAAAGATTTCTCTAAGTATGGAAGCGATATTCAAATGTGCATTGAAGGACATCTGCTGCTTACTGTTGTACAACCTCAGTCTTACCTCTTGAGCTGTTGTGAGCGTTCCAATATCACCTCTCAAGTTCTGCTTTAAAGTGCTTTGCAGGATATTTGAACGTTATAAAGTGTTTATAGATGTTGTGAAAAGTTTGGTACCGTGGAGGCCTTCAGGCTCACAGCTCAGACAGAAGTCACATCTGGGTTGCATCCTGCAGTCACACATTCAGTTATTGCAACCCTGAGAAGGAAAGCCTTGAACTTTTAATTTTAAAATGTTTTAGAAAAAAACCCAAAACTTCATGCATATGCAAAGACCTAATAAGTTCTTTTAGTTTTTTTCCCCAGTGTAGCTTTTTCAAAAGAAATTATAAAACTGTGACGGAGCAAGAAGATACCTCCTAAAGGTACATGCAGCCGTGTTGGCATCCACCCTGCTGGCTGTGTGACAGAAAGAAGGGGGCATGAGTGACCTCAGGTTATCAGCTGCAGATGATCAGGAATTGCAATTTACCGGCTTTGGGGAAAGAGGGAACCCTGTGGCTGGCTTCAGCCAGAACCAGCTGTTTTCTTTTCTGAGCAATGAAAAGATTTGGGCCCCCCAGGTGCTGGCTGTTTCCAGAGATGCACAAGGACAGACACTTGGTGCTACTCCTCTCTTTAGCTTTCTGTGTCCCTAACTGTGTAGTCGTTTATTTTTGTTATGTTTGGCTAACCATAAACCCCACAAATCAAATGTGTGTTTACATGCAGTGGTAGATTAAACATAGATTTTCCATTCAAACCTTCAGGAGGCAAAGCAGTTCCTGTCTCCTTTGGTTTAACCCATGTTGCCTGGTGGAAAACTAAAGCTAACAACCAAACTGTGGCTTTTGTTGAAGTTTCCCTGTAAAATTCCTGTCTGGTACCCAGGTACTGCTATTAATACGTCTCCTTACGGCTATTACAGGGATCCCCTTCATGACGGCATGGGCATCCTGCAGGCTGTACCCCCGGGGTGTGTCCTGGCTCTGAGGCGGTGGCTTTAGAAGGAAGATACTTTTTCAAAGGATCTTTTTTATTCACTTATTTATTTATTTTTAAGTTTCAGAACATGTTGGCTTTTCTTAGGGGAGGGAAACATGTTGCCTGCTTTTTTCCGCTGCTCTAGACAGGTTTTGCACTGAGTGACACATGGCACGAGGAACTGCCAGTGCAAGGACTGCAAGATACCAGCAGCTGTGGTCTTGCTGCCCATCCTCCCTCCCAGACCTTCTCCCTTTCCCACTGGAGTCCTGCCTGTTCTGAAGCACCTGGAGATCTCTACAGTCAGCTCCTGCTTGGTAAGTCTGAGCACAGAAAAGCTGTTTGCAGCTTTTTGATTGCTTTCCTAAGGGAAGGAGTGTTAATTGTAGAAGCTGTGCTAAGAATAAGGAGTTGCAAGGAGAGTTTTATCTTAAGGCTAAACAAACCTGGCTCCTTCAGCCAATCTTGTTATTCTTCCCCTTTCTCTCCTTTTTTTCTAGTTTCTACTCTGAATTAAGTTTCCCTCATTACTTGCATCCCTTTTGTTGTCCCCTATGGCTCTCAAGGTCAGCTCTTGCAGTGGGTAATGCTATTTTCCTTTTTAGATGTTTTTTTCTTAAATGCATTACAGGGTTCTGTGACTTGTAATTTCCGATGAGTGCCATCCGACCATTTAATTCTTTGCAATTGCTCTGGTAGATGCCAAACACATTTGCAGTAATTGGATGGCACTTAAGGGATTAGTCAAGACTGCCAAGACTCGCAGTCATCCAAACCACAGCTGGGTTTTTGTGCTGTTTCCATGGAAGCCTTGCTGTGTCTGCTTCTAAATTTATTTGCAATCTGCATTTTGAATAAAATCCCCTGTGCAACAGCCTTGTCAACATTTGTGGCCTTGCTGTGTGGCCGTGACTTTTGTGCACTCTGGCACGGGCACAGTTCTGCCATCTCCCTGCATGACAGAAGATTTGCAAATGACTCGTTCAGAGTCATTAAATATCTGACCCCAGCCGGGCCATCACGTTGGCAGGCTGTTTGGGGTCCAGGTGTCTTGGGCAGAGAAACTGCTGCAGATATCCTAGAGGTCCCTAAGCTGCAAGGGTCATTCATGATCTTTGTGCGTCACACAAAGGTGACAGCATCTGCAGAGCACAGCTTCTTGGGGGAGGGAGGGTCTCTATGCTCCTAAGCCGGAGATACAGACTCCTGTNGGCAGAGAAACTGCTGCAGATATCTTCGAGGTCCCTGAGCTGTAAGGGTCATTCATGATCTTTGTGTGTCACACAAAGGTGACAGCATCTCTCTCTGCTCCTGAGCAGGAGATACAGACTCCTGCNTCATTCATGATCTTTGTGCGTCACACAAAGGTGACAGCATCTGCAGAGCACAGCTTCTTGGGGGAGGGAGGGTCTCTATGCTCCTAAGCCGGAGATACAGACTCCTGTGGATTGTGTCCTCAGCTCCTTCCCATTCAGGTCTGTTCTAGCCCTGCTCATTAGGCTCATTGGGGACCCGTTATTCTACTTTTTCTTGCTCTGTTGGGGAAGGATGACTCTCAATGCTGCTGGTAGCCCAGGAGAGCAAGAAGAGAGGCTCATTCTCTACCCATTGTCCGGTCTCTGAGCTCCCAGTCCATGCTTGGCTCCATCACTCCAGGTTTGGGTGTTACCTTCTTCTAGGTGAGCGTGGCCTGAGAGATTTTGGCGATTTTTGCGGTGATCTGACCAAGGAGTAGGAGGTGTGAAGGTGGGTGGTGACTGACAAGAGCTGATGTATCCGCGGTGGCTTTTCGGTTGTGTCGTGAAGAGGAGGACAGGATGCGCTTTGCGATGCTATTTTAATCAGGGGTGATACCAGCTGCGTGTGTCTTTCTCACAGGCCAGGGAGACTCGCAAGCCTGGGGTTATAATTCCCCCGGGGAGCTCAGAAGCTGACGGGCTCGTGTATTGAACTGCGGGAGTGCGGTGGCCGGGGTTTAGCAGGAGTAAGCGGAGTGGGAGTCTGCAGCTCGGGAAAGCTTGTCAGGAAAAGGGCATAAGCAATTCTTCATTATTAAGTGCAGGGTGCTGCCGTAAGAGCATCAGATAGGAGCCGTGAAGTGCTTTGCTGGGCTGCAGAGCCTGTGGGGACAGCTTTATTTGGAGACTAATTGGACTGCGGCTCAAATGAGAAATTTCCTGTCTCATTAGAAGAGGGTGAATGAGCTGGGATGGAGCTGTGCTGTTGAAAGCAGGTTGCTTCGGTTCTCTGCCAGCTTGGCTAAACAGGCTCCTGCATGTCTGTGCGGCGCAGCTGGGACCCATCAGCCTCTTCCCTGGGGCAGCACGTCGGTGTTGGAGCACCTGCAGCGCTCAGCCCAGGTCCGTGCAAGATGAGGGGGCTGCTCCTGAAACCTCTTCCTCTGGGGGTCAAGTCTGAGGAGCAGGGATGTTTTCCCGTGGCTGGAAAGAGTTACCAGCTGGTAATTCCAGGGAGGAAAGGGCAGAGGCCTCAGTCTAGATTTTCCAGCAGTTCACATGCCGAAGGTGAAGGAGGGGATGAAGGTGTCTCCTCGCCCCTGGCAGCAGGGTGAGCTCCCGTGGAGCTGTCGAGTTTTGCACATTGGTGAAGAAGTGATCTGTGGGGTGTATTCCAGAGCAGGGCCCCACCTTGAAGCCGGTGGTTAATGTGAACACACATTTTATTACAACCATTCTGCTCTCAGGCCCTTGGTTTAGCATTCCCCGATGATGCTTTTATTGGCTGACTTGCGAAGGTGAAGACATCGCAGTGCAGCCCTGCGTAACGCTGCTCTGCCAGCTATCCGCACACTCCATCTCCTAGTGATGTTTTATGCGCGTTTTTATTTGATTTCTGTTGTCTGACTCCGTGCCGGCGCTCTCACAGAACGGGGTGTGATGGATTGGTTTCATTAGATGTGCAGTATTTTTCTTCCCTCTCTTTGGTCCTCTTCCTCAAGCACTTTCACTTTTTGGGCTGGAGAGGAGGAGTGGGTAAACGCTCCGGTTAATGGTAACAAGACCTCCTGCACGCTGTATAGGAGATTCAAGACTTGGGGGAGCGACCTGGAACACATCCAAAGGCTGAAAATGGCTCTCCTGGAAATGATGAGCTGAAGCAAAGAGAGAACACACTCTGAAACTTCAGCACGTTTCCATTGCTCACTCCTACAGACAGGTTCTGCTGCTCCTGTGGGTGACACAAAGACTCTTTCCACAGGTTCCCTTTTGAGGCAAAAAAAAGAAAGCTGATTTTTTTCTAACTCCTGAAAGAAAGATTTCCGTTGTGGCTGAGTGTTTAGGGGTGCTAGTTAGGAGGGCGAATACTGAGGATGATTTTTGTCCATTTTTCATTGGCCAGTACCAACCTTCTTGCTATTTACGCTGTAAAGTCCCAGGGGGGGTTGGAGGAGAAGCTGAACGGGGCATTTCCCCTGCAGGCTGCACATGCATTGCTTTGTTCTTCCATCCAAACCCATCGTCTTCAGAAAGCAGCTTATGCTTGATGTTGCTGATTTCTGTGTGTGTCTGTGTGTGTGAGCTGTGGTTTAAGCACTCTCTCATTCAACCTCTGCAGCTCTTCCCCTTGTTTTGGTTTTTTTTGACCTGAGGAAAAAAAAACTAATGGAGAGGGCTGACCTCTGCCTTTTCCACTGCTCATTTCTTTGCCAAATAGTTTATCTCCTATTTACATCCTCTTCTATTTGTCTCCTTTCTATTTCGGTCGCTGGTCTGGTGCCTGTTTCTGAGGGATGATGCATCAGCATCGCTCAGGCATTTGCTGCAGGAGCTCTTCCAGTGCTTCAGAAAAGTCTCAGCATCGTCCGAGTCAGCTGCCGAGCACTTGGGAGCCGGTGATTTCTGTTGCACTGGATAAACTCCATAAAGGGTGGGGTGGGGATCACTGGGGGGATGAATGCCTGGAGGTGATCGTTTGGGACTGGAAGGGAACAAGACCAGCGCCTAAACCCTCCGGCAGTCGCTCGTGAATGGCGGCTGCCCCGCTCGGGGCTGTCTGCGCAGTCTCTTTAGGGTGCGATCCGTTATTGGGCTGATCTGGAAATGTCCCTACAGTGCCACAGAGACAGCCGTGGCCCCGCTGTGTTCCACATGCCACTGTGGCAGGGCTGGGGTCTAAAGCCACATTTCCACAGTCCCTTTACGTGGTGTTTTCGGGCTGGTGACTGGGCTGAGCTCAGCTCTGGGGCAGCTTAACACCAAAGCTGATGGGATGTGGGTGAGGAGCAGGCTGGCAGCTGGGATGTGTGTCCTCTGCTGCCTGTGGATGTGAGAACAATCACCAAGAGCGGTGTGAGGAGTTACCGGTGTGACGTGTCAGGAATAAAAGGAGAGAGAAAGAAAGAAAGTTTCAGTACCGGAGGAGAAATCTTCCCTGCGAGAATCCCCTGACTGAGCAAACTGCCCTCATGGGAGAGGAGCAGAGCTGGTTGTTTCCATGGGAAATTCCAAATGTTGGACTCAAGAAGAGAGAGATCTTGCAGAAGAGATCCAACCGCAGTCCCTTGAGAAGGACTCAGAGAAGCTGCTGGTTTCTTGTCTTTAGCTGGTGATGATTAGATTTGTTGGGTTATTCTCTCCCCCACCAGGAAGGAGACTGCTTGTGTTTGAACAACCCACAGATACTTTGAGAAACACACCAGCGACATCGATTTCTAGGCAAGAAATAAATAAGGCTGGGAAAACTAGCAGGTGATAGGAACGATATCTGCAAAAGCATGCGAACAGCACTGCTGTCAGCATGAATCCAGCCTGTCCCGAGCAGCATTCAGAATATGCTCAGGAGCATTTGATACAAATTGAAGCGTTTTATTCAAAAACAACTATTGCAACTGTGCTTCTACTTGATGGCTCTAAAAAATAATTTTTAAAAAAGTGTCCGTTTTACATCCTTTTTGTGTTTTTAGTGATCGAACCTGGTTGACATCTTCAGGTCGCGCCCACATCAGGAACACTTCTCACTCTTAAGGAACATTTTTTTCTAACCTGTGTAAATCCTTTCTCACATTAATTGACCTGGAAGATAATTGCAAAGACTCACAGCAGACCTATGTCTGCGCCACTATGTAAAACCAGGCCAGGAGGCAACACGCTGTTTAACTGCTGGCGAGTTTCCTGGCCTGAGTTTAGCCTGCAGGCACCCAGGCAGAGGAGGAAGATGGGGATGGGGAGGAGAGGGTCTAGACACCACCAGGGGCTGACTTGTTTCCACTGATGCTTCGCTTGTCCATGACCTTGGGTGTTCCACGTGCAGCGGGAGCGATGGTGGAGGCAGTCCGGAGACGAGGAGCAGTTCGTGGTGAGGTTCCTTAGCTCAGCCAGGCTGCTGGGAGGTCCTGGCTCGCTTCATTTTCCACCTCGGAGCTTGTTCTGTTCCCCTCTTAGCCAGCAGTCAGCATCCACCCTTCTTGGCTGAAGTAACGATCGTTTCGTGTCCTTGCACGTGCAAACACCTCGGTTAGAGCGGGAGGCATCTCTTGCACCACTGGCTAGTAGAGAACTCTTGTCCCGGTGAGGTTAACCTGCTCCTCTCCCTTTGGTATCTCATCGGACGGTGTGTTCTGTATCTGGAGGTGATGAGCTCAGCATCACTGCGTGTTTTAGTGGGATGTGACAGTGATTGATCCCTTCACCACATGCCAAATTTATTTCTTTTCTTAAGTTGCTGGGTTTTCTGGTGGGCAGATGTAGTAACCAGGCAGGCTTTGGGGATCGCTGGTTCTCATTGCTCATGCAAATGCTCAAGAAATTAAAGATTTAACCAGGTGCTTTGTCATTATGCAAAGGCTGAAGAAAAGCTTTAATAGTTAACAGCGAGAGACTGTCGCTGTGTCGCCTTGGATGCTGTAACGTGGCTTCATGCTGTAACCTATTTCGTTATGAACAGTTAGTGCCTGTGGGGGAGAGAACGAAGCTCAGCGGCAAAACCGAGGTGGGGGCTTCCCCAGAGGATGAATTAGCTGGAGAGCAGCTGAGGAAGGACTCGTGTTAGTGCAGCTGCAGGTTTCCAACCCGGGAGCTGCTGCCGGCGAGCAGCTGCCGGGAGGGCAGGAGGGAGGAGATCAGTGGCTGGAAGGAGCTGGTGTGTCAGGTTTCCATGCAGAGCACGTGTGGATGATGTGAGCGGCAAACGCTGCCGCCCGCTCCAGCCACCAGCACGCAGCCAGCCGGGAGCATGGGGCAGGTGGCGTGGAAGGGGTTATTTCTATCGCTTTTTGATTATAAAACAGAGAAATACGTCATTGCGAAGAACAAGAAGGTGGGGATTCTCTACCGAGTGGTGCAGCTCTCCATTCTGGCGTACCTGGTGGGGTAAGAACCGCCCTGAGTCTCGCGTCCTGCCGCGGTTGCCTTTGCTGGCTGTGCAAAGATTAACGTGGGATACAGCGATGGCGTGCTGTGCTTTGTGATTTTAATGCAGATAGTTACGCTCATTTATGCAGCTGGGTTTTGTAATGTCGAATAGGCTTGTATCTGATTTTTCACCTGCTAGGGATTGCTAGATTCAGCTCTACCTTCCGGACTAATGTAGGGTTAAAAATAGATCAGATGGCACTATGGCTTTGTACTGCATTATTTACGCCTTTATTTCTGTATTTGGTGGGAATGATGCCAAAGCTTAAGTCCTGGCTCATTAGAAACAGCAGCATTTATAGTCACAGTTGCTGAGCCTTGGGACAAACCTGGTTACCCGCACGGCTGCGTGACTTGCTCAGGTTTAAATGGGAGGGAACCAAGCACAGAGCGGTGGGTTTCTTTGCTGGAGCAGGCTGCGGCAGCCAGGATTGTGGAGGCTGAGGCAGTGTGAAAGTCGGCTGCCTTGCATTTATTTCAGAGCAGGGCGAGTTGGCATGGAGACAGCTAGAGCACCTCTCAGAACAAGCCCAGTTCTGCAAGGGGCTGATCACACGGACGTGTAACGAACACGGGAACGCTGCTGGCAGCTTGCAGGCTGAGACCTGGGATTGCCCAGCCTGTGTGGTGCCTGTGCCATTGCTTCCCGAGTTTCAGGCTTTTCAGAATGTGATTCATAAGTCTTTACCCTCGCTGCCTGTGCTTATGAGTCCCTTCACCTTTCTCACCCCTGGTGTTTTCACTGATTAAATATAGCCGAGTCATTTTACACGCTGAGTTTATTAATAGAAAGGTGTACAGTTCCAGAGCCGGCTTCAGTTAGCAGGGCAGAGATGAAGTCTCAGCAGTCTGGCATGTAGTAGCTGTTAAAGGAGGAATCCTGTAGATAACGTACTGAGGACACATCCTCTGTCCAAGGAGGATACGGCATGAGCAGTGACGGTGAGTGTTCGGAGGCTCTTGGGGCCATACAGGCTGTTTTCCTCCCTAGGCAGCTATTGCCTCTGCAGACCTGTGGCCCATCACTGAGGATGCCTGCAGCGGCTCCGGGGCGGCTGGGGGCTCGCAGCTTCTCACAGGGGTCGTTAGCGTTCGTCTGATGTCCGTGTGCATGATTCCGTACCCTTACCTCTCCAGAGGCTGGCTGGGGTTGTGGTTATCAAACCCCTCTGGATCGTTTCTTCCATGTAGCTGCCATTGCTTCCCAGCTCGCTGCGGAAAATGTGAGTGTCTGCTTTTGAGCCCTCCTGGGAGAGAAAAACAGCGTTCTGGGGAAAACGGGAAAGTAGGAAACTTCACAGGGGTGGGGAGTGTTGTTATTCAGGTTTTTCACAAGCAGCAGGTGAAGGGCAGCATGTGTCGGTGCTGCTCAGCCCAAGATGGCTGTTTCCCCTCTCGCAGGGAACAACGCTCTCCGGGTCAGGGCGCTGCAGGGGGACCTGCGCCAGCAAACACGCCTGTATCCCCCCCAAAACCTGCCCGGCCCCCTTCCCTTCTCCAGGGGTCTGGGTGACTTGTGTTCTTGGCAGTTGGCTTTGCAGTATTGTGAAGAAGCTGGAGGCATTTTATTTGACCCAGAGAGGTTTTCACCCATGGATATGGAGCTCTTGCTGCTTCCAGAGGGAAGGAGTAAGCAAAACCTTTCCCTGGGCTGCTCAGCACGGACGCAGCTCTGCCAGGAGTGCCAGCGAGGAGCCTGAAGCCCAGCGCAGAGCCCAGGCTGCAGTCAGGTTGTTACCATCATGCTGGCTTACAAAAGATCCCGTATCCAGCTGAGAACATTCCCTACAGATTTCTTTCAGTGATGTTCAGTTCACCTGCAGGAGTGGCATCTGGAGTTGCTGGACTGGTAGCCCGATGGCAAGCTGCTAAAAAGGGAGCGAGTCACGTGTTTGTGAAACCAGCTGTGGTCTTCACTGCTGCTTGCAAAAGCTTACCTTATTTTTCATCTTGTGGAACACAGAGCGCTGCCCTCCCCTATTTCCACCGGGGTTACTGAGCATAGCACAGGACAGGGAGGTGGCAGGTTTGGGTTTTTACCCCGTGACCACCTCTCCCTACATGTGGGGTCTTGGTCCTGACTTTTTATCCAGTGCTGTAGATAAGCACAGCTTGTGTCAAAGAGTTTATTCTGATTTGTAATAACTGTTGCAGAGGGTTTGGTGTCGTTGGCATGTTTTGATTGCCCTTGAATGGTGTTTGGCCTCGGCGTAAACCTTCTCTGGCTAAGTTGTTCCCTGACCCCACTTGCTCACTCTGCTGCCTGCTGTGTCGTTGCAGGTGGGTGTTTGTTGTCAAGAAAGGCTATCAGGACACGGACACGTCCCTCCAGAGCTCTGTCATCACCAAGCTGAAGGGGGTAGCCTTCACCAACACCTCGGAGCTGGGGGAGAGGCTGTGGGATGTTGCAGACTACGTCATCCCTCCACAGGTTGGCATCACCCCACTGGATGGGCTTTAAGGTCCCTTCCAACCCAAACCCTTCTGGGATTCTGTGTTTCTCTGATTCTAGGTCCTGTGGATCTCAGTGGGAATGCTCAGCTGAGCAAAGCGCCCGCTTGCCTCCGTTGCTGGGCAGGCACGCACGGGGCAGTCCAGGGAGGGTGGGAGATGGAAAGGAACCGTGGTGCAGTTTGAATGATGAGGGTTGCTTGCAGTGTGTCCGGCTAAAACTGCCTGAAAGGAAGGTTGCAGAACAAGAGTCGTAACGTGGCTTTGCCTAAATACAGAGGAAACACCACACTGCCAGGGATCAGGATTTCAGGGATGAAATTGCAGCCAAGTCTCAGTCAGTCATATCAATGGCTTGATAAAGGGATCTGCATTCTCTCTATTACAGCTACGCTACAAGTCCTCTGTTTTGTTTTATCGCGTGTCCACGGTGTTGCACCAACTCTGCCCCTGCGCTGTGCCCTGCTGCCTTGCTCCGGCAGCTCGGGCTTGTACCAGCGCAGCCAGGGCGGCCAGCCTGACCCTGCCCGAGAGCAAACACGGCTGAGAGCGTGGCAGTGGGCTGGGGCCTCTCATCCCCCATCAGACACCGTGTCCCTATGGAAAAGGGGGGACAAGGGTTTGCCGAGCAGCCAGCGAGGCAAGGCTCAGCAGGCTCACTAAATTCCCACAGTCTCTGAAGCAGAACCCCCTGAGCCACAGAGACCCTCCAGCCTCATCCAACCAAACATCCAGCCGAAGGTGCTGGTGTGTCTCAGCTTGAGAAGCACCAGGAGAGAGGAAGGTGTTACTGTTCTGCAGAGAACTGCATCCTCCTTGTAACAGGTACTTTTAAGAGCAGAACAGGTTTTCTAACTCTTCCTGCCTTTTTTTGTTCTAGGGTGAAAGCGTCTTCTTTGTCATGACGAATCTGATTGTGACCCCAAACCAGAGGCAAGCCACGTGTCCTGAGGTAGGAAGAACTGAGCCCCTTGGCCCCCAGACCCCCACAAAACCAGGGGTAAGAACTGACAGAGGACACCTGGGGAGCAGCGAACACGGGAAGGATGACAGGCGAACGGTTTTTCTCTGTAGTGTAATGTCTCTTTTGGGAAAATCAGACCGATTACTGCAAGCCTGGGAGGTTCAGCTGTCTTCCTTTCCAGAGACACTGATCATGTCGAGCCTTGCTGACTTTAGTTGAAGGTGTTGGACATCCGCCCAGCTGGAGATGAGCTGGAGCAGTGATTGCTCAGGGTCAGAAAAGGCCATGGGAAAAGGACTTTGAGGTGACTCAGTCTAGTTACGGGTAGAGGAGACTTTCTAAGAGCCCCATCCTGGGAAGGGCTGAGTGTTCAGGCTTTTGTCACCTTCAGGACACGGGAGAGTGCTTGGTACCTTCCAGACGCTCCTTACGGGCCAGAGGCATGAGGTCTTTCCATGTCATGGTGACATGTGGGGACATGGTTCAGGATGGGCTGGAGCCTAGGGGTGGGGACTCTGGCTGTGCAGGGAGTGTTGTCCCCATGTAGCGGGGATCAATTCTCCATACGATGAGCAGAGGGGCAGCCCAGGCTGAGAGCACGGATTGTTTGTTCAGGACGTGGCTGTCCTCTAGTGGCTGCATGAACCCGGAGTGCAGCTGAGAGAAGGGTGATTTTGAGCTCAGAGAGTTTATAGGTTAAATCAAGGGTTAGGATTACCTCTGGAGGTGAAGTATGTGGTCTCCTGCTTGGTTTTGGTGGGTGGTAGGTGATGTCTGGGTTTTTCACAGCCTGTCCCTCTCCAGATTGAGCAGAGCCCAGACGCAGGACGTGGTGTTGCTGGTGGTGTGATGCTGTCGAGCTGTTTGCACGTGCCCTGCAGTTACCGCTTCAACTGTGCGTTTTGAGTGTTTGCCCTGCTATAGAGGATTCGCCCCACGTCAGCAGCACTTTCTCACCCCTCTGGGTCTCGTGTCCTGTCGCAGGTCTCACTCCTCTCCTCTTCCACTTTGCAGAGTGACAGCATTCCCGACGCCCTGTGCTACAAGGACGCAGACTGCCCGGCCGGGGAGGCGGTGGTAGCTGGCAATGGTAAGGGAAGGTCCCTCCTCCGGTGCCGCGTCTGGTGGAGACAGGTTCCTTCAGAGGCATCAGCCTGGTTACAGCCCCAGAGACCCCCGATGATGGAGAGCAGCAAGGGCTTTCTTTTCTTTATTACCTTTTATTAAGATTGCTGCCTTGCTGACAGCTCAGCGGTGGCTGGGCCAGAGCACCCAGGGCCGCTCAGAGAAGCACCAAGAGCGTGGTGGTTCNGCTCCTTACGGGCCAGAGGCATGAGGTCTTTCCATGTCATGGTGACATGTGGGGACATGGTTCAGGATGGGCTGGAGCCTAGGGGTGGGGACTCTGGCTGTGCAGGGAGTGTTGTCCCCATGTAGCGGGGATCAATTCTCCATATGATGAGCAGAGGGGCAGCCCAGGCTGAGAGCATGGACTGTTTGTTCAGGACGTGGCTGTCCTCTAGTGGCTGCATGAACCCGGAGTGCAGCTGAGAGAAGGGTGTTTTTGAGCTCAGAGAGTTTATAGGTTAAATCAAGGGTTAGGATTACCTCTGGAGGTGAAGTATGTGGTCTCCTGCTTGGTTTTGGTGGGTGGTAGGTGATGTCTGGGTTTTTCACAGCCTGTCCCTCTCCAGATTGAGCAGAGCCCAGACGCAGGACGTGGTGTTGCTGGTGGTGTGATGCTGTCGAGCTGTTTGCACGTGCCCTGCAGTTACCGCTTCAACTGCACGTTTTGAGTGTTCGCTCTCTTATAGAGGATTCGCCCCACGTCAGCAGCACTTTCTCACCCCTCTGGGTCTCGTGTCCTGTCGCAGGTCTCACTCCTCTCCTCTTCCACTTTGCAGAGTGACAGCATTCCCGACGCCCTGTGCTACAAGGACGCAGACTGCCCGGCCGGGGAGGCGGTGGTAGCTGGCAATGGTAAGGGAAGGTCCCTCCTCCGGTGCCGCGTCTGGTGGAGACAGGTTCCTTCAGAGGCATCAGCCTGGTTACAGCCCCAGAGACCCCCGATGATGGAGAGCAGCAAGGGCTTTCTTTTCTTTATTACCTTTTATTAAGATTGCTGCCTTGCTGACAGCTCAGCGGTGGCTGGGCCAGAGCACCCAGGGCCGCTCAGAGAAGCACCAAGAGCGTGGTGGTTCCAGCTGAGGCCCTTTCACAGCAGGGAGGAGGGCTTGGGGTGGCACTGAGACACGTCGGAACTCGGTGTGCCCTGCAGGCAAGGAGAGGAGGTGGCTGCTCCCTGTGACCTTTTCTGTGCTGTCTGTGCCGCAGGGGTTAAGACTGGCCGTTGTTTGAGAGACAGGGACAGTCTCAGAGGGACTTGTGAGATACTGGCCTGGTGCCCAGTGGAGAAAAGATCCAAGCCCAAGTACGTGGCCATCCCGTGCTGTTTCCAAGCTCGAGTTGCTTGGCTTGTGTGTCGCTCAGGGCAGTTCCTGGGTTCCCTCTGCTCGGACGCTCGCTGGAATGTTGGCTGTTGAGTGCAGGAGGGAGCTCTGCATGGCCCCTGGCACGGCTGGCCCCCCGCTCCACCCCAGCTTGGCTCTCGGGTTGTCCCAGGGCTGTGTCCAGCTCCCAGAGCTTCCCCTCACCCTGCACGCTCCTCACCAACTCCTTGCTGGCAGCGTGGGGAAGGGGGCACGGCCTGCCCGACACCGCGGGATGGAACTTGGCCATTTCTGAAACAGCAATTTGGGTCTTAGCGTGTGGGCAGGGTACAAGTGTAAAACAGGAAACAAACCCTTCTCTTCCAGGAAACCACTTCTGGCCAGTGCAGAAAACTTCACTGTCTACATCAAGAACTCCATCCGCTTCCCCAAGTTTAAGTTCTCCAAGTAAGTGCTTGGACATCCTTTTGTCCTCCCCATTGCAGAACCTGTGACCTGGGTTTGCTCCACCGTCCTTCTCCTGCCGGAGGGCTGGGGTGGGCAGATGGATGTTCTCTCTTGTAAGGTGCAGGGGGAGGCCTTTGGCTTCAGGCTGTGTGGGAACCAGGAGATAATGAGGGCTTGGAGCTTCTCGGAGAGCACCTGGGATGAGGCTGGGTGAGCCCTGGACAAGGCTGGGAGAATGCAGAGTTAAAATATTTGCTTGCATTTGCTGCTGCAGCTCTGGCTCCAACGTGGATGAAAGAAAGAAGTGTAGAAAGGGGCATGATCTCCCTGTTCTGACAAGCTCAGCTAGACATTTCTAGCATTTTTTTTTCCTTGCAAAAACTGAGTGGCCCTGGAACACCCTGGAAACCTGCTCCACACGAGTCCTTCCTTGAGCCCGGAGTCAGCTGGGCTAGTCCCCGTCTGAGCAGCCTGCCTTCCCCGGGCCAGCAGCGGAGGGCTCGCAGGGTGGCCAGGCTGGTGACAAGGTGCCGTTTCTGTTGTGCATGAGGGGTGTTGGAGAGGTCCCTTGTCTCTGCAGTCTCTGTGCAGAGGCTGTAGGTAAGCAGAGAGAGAGACAAGGTAGATTTTGCTCTTCCCTGCGTGCAGGATGAATGTGCTGGCAACCAACGAGTCCTACCTGAAGAGCTGCCGCTACAGCGCAGAGCATCCCTACTGCCCCATCTTCCTCCTGGGGAGCATCGTCCAGTGGGCTGGGAGCGACTTCCAGGAGATGGCCTTGGAGGTAGGAGCTTCCAGCTGGGTGGCCGTGAGGAGAGCCACTGGTGACTGCCCAGGGGTCTGCCTCCTGTCCGGGGAGCAGTGGAGAGGTGCTGGTGCTTAAAGTCAAGCTGGTCGGATTTATCCTGACCCAGGGAATGGGAGGCAGGGCGATGTGCATGCTCTGGAAGGGAAGGTCGGGTCAGTGAGCTGTTATTCAGGGCTGCCCAAACCACTGCTCTGCCAGCGGGTTTCTTTGCTTAATTTCAACACTGCTGCACCATCGGTTTGAACCCAGAGCTCTGAAAGGCCAGTGGAGCTCCCCCTGCTCAGAGAACGTCCCGTGAGGCTTCCCCTGTGGGGAACGGACACGTTTCTACGTGGAGTGCTGGGGCTGTGCACCAAACGGGCTGCGACCTGGGGTGTGTAGCCCAGGGGGAAGACGGAGCCAGTCCCAGGCATCCCGGGAAGCACGGGGGGAGAAGGGTGCAGGCTTTGTGCTGGCTTCTGCACTTGTGAACCTCGTCCCTGCGTAAAAGAGCCTCTTCTCCATTTAAGTACGTTCCAGCCACTTAAATGAATGAGATCAGTGTTCTGGGATGAGAAACCTCCTCCTGGGACCCGAGCACAGGGAAAGCTGGGATTGTGTATAGAGCAATGTGACTGATATGAGCGTGAACTCAGCCCGTCCAGAAGTGTGAGTGCTTGTGTCCGTGACCTGAAATGCAGCCGTTCTTGTGCCTGGGGAGAACTTGCCCAAGGATCTGACAAATTTGAAGACATATTAATTGAACTGAGCTTAAAAAACTCACACTGTCTCTCTCTTTCGTTAAGGGTGGTGTGATAGGAATTCAGATTGAATGGAACTGTGATCTTGATAAAGCCCCTTCTGAATGTAATCCTCACTATTCTTTTAGCCGGCTGGATAACAAGTTTACAGAAAAGTCCGTTTCTTCTGGCTACAACTTCAGGTGAGTAATGAGGAGAATACGATGCAGTGGGGCAGTCGGGCTGAACTGGTGTCACGTGCAGGCGTTGGAGGCTGGCAGGGAAGCAGGACCAGATCGGACTGTGCCAGGTGCTGCCCCAGCCAAGCACACCGCTCCGGCGGAGGGAGGGAACCATGCTCAGGGCAGGTTAAAGCTGGTTTTGGCAGGGGAATAGATGTGTTTGAAGCAATAGGTGAATTCAGATGGGTTCCTGTGTGCGGGGGCAGATTATGGAGTTAACATCGGTATTGTTGCATTCCAGGTTTGCCAAGTATTACCGAGATGCTGAAGGGGTCGACTACCGGACGCTCATTAAAGCGTATGGGATCCGCTTTGATGTGATGGTGAATGGCAAGGTGAGGTCCCAGGACAGAATGTTTCGGAGCCTGGAGAGAAAATAAGGTGGGGGGACATCTCTCAGTGGGAAGGCAGCTCTGGGCTGAGAACAGCCTCTCTGGCCGGTTGTAGGAAGGGTTTTGCCATCCAGCCATGTGGAGCCAGCGCTGCCTAGGAAAGGAGCTGACCTGGAGTGCAGATGAGTCTGCATCTCTTCTACCTAAAAACTGGTTCTGGCAGAAGTAAATATGCCCCAGAGTCTTGTTTTCCATGTGTATGCACTCCAGATAAAGAAGCCTAATCCAGGGGTGACGCAAGCTCAGAAACACAGCCACGGACAGCTGGATCCCAGACACACGCCAGCCTTTAGCCTCGCTCACTGCAGATCTTGTGGCTGTGCCTGTTGCTAACGAAACACACCCACAGACACTAGCAGCATCCCCGGTGCAATACCGCACCTGTACGCTTGTTTCCTGGGTTGTTCTTTCACTGAGTACTTCATGTCTTCTCTTTCTTTTAGGCAGGGAAATTTAACATCATTCCCACCATAATCAATATCGGTTCGGGGCTTGCTCTCATGGGAGCGGTAAGTGAATGTATCTTCTTAAAGTATTGGGACGCAGATCCCTCATTTAGCTTTTACGAGGGTAAAGTGGATGGTTGGTTTGTATCTTCTCCAGTANGGTATTGTTGCATTCCAGGTTTGCCAAGTATTACCGAGATGCTGAAGGGGTCGACTACCGGACGCTCATTAAAGCGTATGGGATCCGCTTTGATGTGATGGTGAATGGCAAGGTGAGGTCCCAGGACAGAATGTTTCGGAGCCTGGAGAGAAAATAAGGTGGGGGGACATCTCTCAGTGGGAAGGCAGCTCTGGGCTGAGAACAGCCTCTCTGGCCGGTTGTAGGAAGGGCTTTTGCCATCCAGCCATGTGGAGCCAACGCTGCCTAGGAAAGGAGCTGACCTGGAGTGCAGATGAGTCTGCATCTCTTCTACCTAAAAACTGGTTCTGGCAGAAGTAAATATGCCCCAGAGTCTTGTTTTCCATGTGTATGCACTCCAGATAAAGAAGCCAAATCCAGGGGTGACGCCAGCTCAGAAATGCAGCCACGGACAGCTGGATCCCAGACACACGCCAGCCTTTAGCCTCGCTCACTGCAGATCTTGTGGCTGTGCCTGTTGCTAACGAAACACACCCACAGACACTGGCAGCTCCCCCGGTGCAATACCGCACCTGTACGCTTGTTTCCTGGGTTGTTCTTTCACTGAGTACTTCATGTCGTCTCTTTCTTTTAGGCAGGGAAATTTAACATCATTCCCACCATAATCAATATCGGTTCGGGGCTTGCTCTCATGGGAGCGGTAAGTGAATGTATCTTCTTAAAGTATTGGGACCCAGATCCCTCATTTAGCTTTTACGGGGGTAAAGTGGACGGTTGGTTTGTGTCTTCTCCAGTAGAGGTTTTGCTACTCTGACTGCTCAGCCCGGTGTGTGTCTGTGCCCTGTCTCAAAGGCATTTGCTGATACACCTGGTAGTCTGAATACCCCTAAGATTACATGGAGCGTGAAGGAAAATACAGCTCCTACAAGTTATTCTTCTTTGATTAATGCTCATTGCTAACTACATCAGAACACTTCCTCTTCTGCTCTCGAGATAAAACCCAAGCTCTTTCTCTTTGCAGGGAGCTTTCTTTTGTGACCTGGTGCTGCTCTATCTGATTAAAAAGAGTAACTTCTATCGAGGCAAAAAGTATGAGGAAGTAAAGTAAGTGGGCTTGGCTTTTGTCTTTCAACGTAATGGCTTTATTGTTCTGACTAATAGAAACAGGAGATACGGGAACACAGCAAACATTAATGGCAGACAAAGGGCAGTACCAGGAAATTATATTCCTGCAAAGGAGTTTAGCCAGGTTCCTCCCTCCCTCCATCATTCATTGCTGCAGTTATCTGGGGAGCACAGGAAGCTGCTGTGTGACGGGTGGGCTATCGATGGCCTTGCACTGTCGGTCCGTACTGACCGAGGGTGAAATTGGGGCGGCTCCAAGAGCGCCAGAGCCTCATGAAACTGAGAACTGGGGCTTTAGCTGTGCGGAGGGTGGTGGCCTTTGTGTGACAGGCCTAGCTGGGAACCTCTTGCCTGCCTTCGCTGTTACCTGTGCTTGCTTCCTCAGGTCCAGCTCCAGGAAATCGTTATCTAGCCCTACGCTGAACGGGAACCAGAGCCCTGACCAGCTCGGTGGGCTCTAGGCACAGCAATGGCTCTGCCAGCTGGACTCATGTTCCAGGAAAACCACCCAGGGCGAAATCACACCAGGACTGGGAGGTGGAGATGCCCCAGATCAGGTCTATCGTCTGTCATTGGGATTCCCAGAGGAAAAAAGTCATTTAAAGCACGCCCTTCTTTCCCTGAGATGTTCTCTGGTATCCTGAGCTTGCAACAGTGTCTCGTCACTATGGATTTATAAAAGGATTTTATAAAAGGAAAAAGAAGGCACCAAACAAATGTTTTTATATTGTTTATATGTACCTGCACCAATAGGCAGCGTTATCCTGTGGCTGCGCTTCGCTTCCATGTGCGAGAGAGCCGCGCTGGGAGGCACCGCTGGCACCCTGAGGGCTGAGGCTGGGATTCCACCTGGCTCCTGCTCCACCGGCTTGAGCCACCTCTGCCAGCTCTCGCTTGTGTTACGTGCAGGATATTAGATGCAAAGCAGCAGGACTGCTCGTGTCAGGAAGTGTCCCAGGACATGCAGCATTTCAGCAGCTCCTGGAGCCTGGGGAGAGGGGCTCGTTATCCTGCAACGCCCGTGCTGAGTGCACCCGTGTCGGTGGGGGCAGTTGCTCGTACTGCTCTGAGTGTGGAACTGTTAGGGCTAGGAACGTGCTCCTGCAGGAAAAGCCTTCAACCTCTGCAGCAAGGTGCTGTGCTCGTCTCAGGAACAGCAGGAGAAGTCCTGCTGCGGTGCTGAACGGTTCAGCCAGGGCTGGGTCCCAGCTCCCTCCCCTGCTACCCACCGTCTCGGTTGGCAGTTGGCCGAGAGAACCGGCATTTCAGAGCACGGACCAGGTAACAGCGCAGGAATATTTTGAAGCAAGGCAGGGACAGATGGTTTTGTGGTTGACGCTGTGGGGAAAAGGGGTTTAATGCACTGAAAAGCAATGTAGCACTGGGAGTACCTGCATGGAGATGGTTTTAGGTTCTCCCCCCTTTGTTGAGTGGCTGGTTCGATTTGCTCGGGATTGTCCTTTCCGCATCACTCACCAGTTGCCCATGGTGGCGAGAGATCTGGATGGGGGCCTGTACTGTACTGCAGAGATTGAAAAAGGGAGTTGTTGGGTAAACCAGATTTTGCCAGGTTCTTCCAAACATACCAAAAAGAGGAAAATTTAGAAGACTGATTATCTGCTACTTCAGCACCCTGGTAACTTCCATGAACTACTAGTCCTGCTTTGTTTCTCAATAGAGAAATGTCTCCTTGCAGCCCATTTTGTGAATTTATGCTCATGTGGGGATGTAACTGATCTCAGAGAAGTGCTTATGCGATGTCATTGTTTACATTTAAAGTTTGCATTTGCTTGAGCTGCCAGGAGCCGACTCAGCTCCTGAAGACAGCAGGTTAATAAATATTCCTGCCTCCTTTGAAGTTTCCACACTGTGGCTTGGTGCAAACTGATCAGTGTTCTGTAAATGCTGCCAGGGTGCCATCGATCAGGAGTCATCGTGATAAAGATTGTTTCTGTGCACTCTCGGAATATCGAGATTTAAAGGAGTCCTGGTGCAGCGCCCTTACGTGCTGCCAGGACAGCCCTAGTGAGGGTGGGGTCACAGAGCTGCTGTGAGGAGTGATACCACACATGGGAACGGCAAGCTGTGCTCACCTTTGCTTTAACATCTCTGAGGTGGTTACTCCAAGGTACATGTTGATTCTAAATTAAACTCAGCTTCGTTAGTAGTGGCAAATTCTAAAGCCAGTCACCGATAGCAAACCCCACCCAGTCCAGTCACTCCCCCTGCTTCTGTGCAGATGCAAGTAATTATTGAGTCAAATGTGTAGCTAGAAAATAGAATTAAACAGGGGACTTGAAATAATAAGCTGTGTACCTCTGATGCTGTAATCGCACCCAAAGTCTCTCCTCTAGGCAAACAGGAGGTAACGTCTGTGTAACTGACATGCCAGTAAACCAGCACAGGCCTTCAATTGTCAGAGCTTAAACCTGTTTAAATCATTTCTGCAGGGTGAAATACACGGTGAACCCCACAGGTGACATCAGGCCAAGGCACAGCTCCTGGAGACCAAGTAGCTCATCATAACACGTAAAGCTGTTTCACCTTGGCAAACAACATCCGCCTTAGATGACCAAAGCTATCCCCTCAAGTTAAGTCTTCAGGCACCCACAATTCCCTAGAATATTTCCCTTCTTTATCCCATCTGTTTAACAGAATTCTCACTACCATTGTTGTTGGTGAAACATAACCAGGTTCCATCTTAGGAGCTTGTTTCTTTGAGCTTTTTTTTCCCCCCCTCCTTTTATTTAATGTACAGCAATAAAATTTGTCACCTTAGGGCACCGTTCTCTGAGACTCTTCTGCAACATCTGCTGTTCAGGCGGGACACGCCACCTTCTCTTTGTGATACATCAGCTCAGTAATCCATTTAGGAGTTTAGAAAGTATGTGAATAGTACAGATGTATAAAACATACCTGTTCAGGGGGTGGCATGTGCCAGTTGTCTTCTGATGGCATGAATCTGTCAAAGCCTACACTGGTGAAGGAATTCAAACCTTGATTTTATTTTTCTCCTACCAGGAACCACCACTGAGGTAATGCTTATAGTATCAAATCTACCTCTTGTGTAACCCTGCATTTCCCCAGAAGTGGATTTTTCTGTGAAATATTTTTAAATACAGAACATTGTGTTGCAAAACTCTTTGTACAACATATAAAGGGAACATCTTCTTGTTGTGATGAAGAACAGTGTTAACCAGATGGAGCAGCATGGCTTCTAGAAAGACATGACAAAACCTAGTTGTTGTACGAAAGTTTGATTGCTGTGTTCAAATGAAAGTCCCTAAACACTCCATTTGCACAAGCAGGTCTATAGCAATGGTATTACCTGTACAGTTGGTGATCGCAGTTTCCTTTCCATTTCTGCCAGCGATGTACAGAACCACACAGCACACTGTTCAATTCCAGAAAATGCCAACGGCCTTACAAGGGTGCTCGGTACAGACTGAGCTGGCGGGTAGCAGGACACTGCGCTGGGTTGTTGTGTTTCATTGGCCACAAGGGTACTAAAAAGGAGCAAAGTGTTTGACTTGTGAGAGCATTACGTAGTGACTTCTGTATGTGCCAGCGAAGAGTATCCACAACAATGTCATTTATTGATAACATGTGCGTATAGCAATTGTTGAAATAACGTTTGCACTAGCAACTCACATTTCTGTACCAAACCTTTACATACACTTAATTACACGCTACTGTGCAGTATTTCCTTGTGTCAGTGGATTATTTTTTCCAAGTGCTGTGTTACACGCTGCTTTCATCAGTACGTGTGTGCAGAGACAGAAGCACATCCAGAAGGGATTGTAATTCGTGTGTCCTACCCAAACCACAAAGGATACAAGGGACTGCACTAACCAAAACCCAGGGCTGTGCCTGCACTTAGGGACAGGAGTTATTCCTTAACCATCAAACAAATATTCATGGGAGGCATCCAAGTGGTGTTTCACATTCAGTTTAATTAGAACAGTGCTACCGCCTCATTGGTATGCGGACATAATTTACTGACAGTATGAACAATACAAGCGATGAACAACAGTTTAAAAGGTAAGCTGGCCTAGTTGGGTAGGTGATTTTTGGCAACAGTCCTCTTGCTTCATCAGAAACCACCGCAGCTAACGTGGCTCCTAGTTGTGTTAGTAGACATGAACCATGCCGTACAGGAAAGTCCAGAACAGGACGTACGTGAAGAGCCCTCCTATAAGCCCCCCCGTGAAAAGTGGCCTTCGGGATTTAAAGTACTTATTCCATCGCCGTCCAGCTTTTAACACCAGGAGCATGGAGAGGAGGACGGAAGCCAGGAAGTAGAAGATGAAGCCGTGCAGGCCGGTCAGGCCGAGGATTCCCGCCGTGGCTCCCGACAGGGCCGAGACCGAGGTCCTGCAATAGTCCAGGATGGCGGCGTTCCCCCGCACCGCCGCCTCGCTGATGAACTGCGGCCCCTCGCGCTTGGCCACCACCGCGGCCATGGCTCCCAGCCGGGCTCAGGGACCTCCTCTCTCCCAGCGAGACTAGAGGGAAGGAGACACGCGCTGTACGGGCCGGGGGGCGGACTGCCCCTGCGCAGCCCCCGTCCGTGCTGGAGCGGTGCCTCCCGCGGACCGCTGGGCCCACCGCCCCGACCGGCAAGCCCGCTCAGCTCCGGGACAGCCGCTGCCGCAGGGCCGCCCTCAGCTGCACCGCTCCGGAGCGCGGCGGGAGCTCCCCGGCCTTCGGCGCCCGCGCAAGGGCCCCTCGCGGCACCGCCCGCCTTCCCCCGGCCCGTACCTCTCATCCACGGCAGCGCGCTGCTCCGCGGGACCCTCAGCCGGGCCCGGCCGTCACGCCTCGCACCCTGCCAGGGGACAGCACACACCGCCCGTCACCGCGGGACTCCCGCGGGCCCCGAGGCCGCCGCGCCGCCCCGCCGGGCCCAACCTACCGCCACAGCGGAGCCTCTCGCCTCCCCGCCGGAAGCTCCTGTCAGGCATCTTGGCGCGGTGGCCGCCGGGAAAGCGGTCTGACTTCCGGCGCTCGCGTTTCCGCCATGGGCGAGGCGGCATGCGACTGGCTGGCGGCGGCGGTGACGACGGCGGAGGGCGGGTCCGGGCGAGGCGCTTTTGTTCGGGCGGCGGCAGCGGCGGCGGGGCCATGTCGTACGTGCCGGGGCAGCCGGTCACCGCCGTGGTGGTGAGACGGGGACGGGGCGGGGGCAG